>CAMGYJ010000009.1:16488346-16667195 GCA_946122785.1 Linum tenue
TATGGTAATCGATAATACCCGCCCCGTTATACCCGCCCCGCTAACCAAAGGGTCAATTTCCCTTGAGAAATTTATTTTTGCTTGAGAAATTGAGTTTTAGCTACCATTATTGATGATGAAGATGTAGACGATTATTATGTTTGTGTGGATTGTAGAAGCAAGAACAATTATTATGTGTTTGCTGTTTTTATTTGTGTGGATTGTTGAAGTTAGAACATTTACAAGTATTGAGAATTTTAATGGACAACAGTATATATGTGCATATATGTGTATAAGTTCATAGTTTAGTATTCGTACCCATGGTTACCCGAATACCCGTGGTTATCCGGTGGGTAGGTATAGTTATATAATTTTCGTACTCGGTGGTTATTTGGTCGGGTATTTTAGAAAGCTCTACCCAACGGATTAGGAGTTGGTATATGGTAAACCCGCACCCGACCCTAGCCATTGCCATCCCTACTCACCTTCCTCCGGCCAACTGGCCGACCCACAAAATAATCGGGAGGGAGGAATTGCAGTGAAGACAAAAAACAGAAGAGGATTTCTTCTTCCACAGTACAGAAGAGAGAGTGGCGCGAAATCCATTTTTCGCAGGTATCTCCTCCTCCCTTAATCCTAAGGAAATGCTCCAAAGCTTCAAAACTAGCCGTGGTAAGATGGCTGAGCGTAACTGGAGTTGTACTTGTTGTCCCCATGTTCTGCTGCTATTTGTTTGTTTCCGCCATAGTCACATAACGCGCTCTCTAACTTCATGGAAAAGCTTCAATTGCGGTTTGCGGACGCTCGACTTGTTAATCAAAACATTTTTAGGGCTTGATTTTGTTCTGGTGTTTAATTTGTTTAGGAAATTCTGAACTTCGTTGTAGTTTTAGGTGCGAAGTGATTGCTGTATCTTCAACTCTTCTCTAACATTACCTTTCTTTTCGTCGGGCTTGGCTGCTTAACTGTTTGTCGTAATTTTAAATGTCAGGTCTCTGCAACTCATCTAGGAATGCATTGAATTCATGGCGCATTACCAGCCTTTGAATCGGCAGGTCAACTCCTTGTATAGGAGGTTTTGGTACTTGAGTGGAAACTTGACTAGCTCTTTGCAAACCAGTCTGAAGAATGCTCAGATACAGTTTCCATTCACTCCGTGCAGTAAGGTAATGGCAATTTCAAGCATACATATATAAGAAAGGCATCTTAAGATGGTTCTTTGGTTTTAGCAGGTACCCTGTTTGTTTTGGCACAAATAGTGGAAGTTAGGCAGTCGACCATTTCGTTTGAGCGAATTTCTATATGATTTTGTGGGTAATACAGTTCCAGGTCGCTATACTTGGAAAGAGGATAAGTAGTACTGATATCGTAAACTAATAGCAGTCAAGAGATTCCAGGCTTTGTTTGTGCTTAAGTGATTGGACACGAGACTTTGATAGACAGTTGCCACTCTGAAGCATGTTTAATTTCATTTGTGGAGTTCTGTACACTAAATCTGGCATTTCAATTCTGTTTACATTTGCCGATTGATGTTCTTTCTCAGATGGAGAGAGTACTGTCAACCAATTTTGTCTTGATGAATTTGCTTGTTTTGTAGTTTGTTTCCCAGGATTGCCGGAGTTTGTCAACCTCAAGTTTGAAGTCATCTCAAGCGATTTCTGCATCCTCTCCTGCAGATACAGTAATTCCCTTAAAGTGTGAAAATGAACTCCACCAAGAGACAGTCCATGATATAACTCAGCATGAAGGGAGAAAGGTGGATAGTCATAGTAATCCGTCTAATTGTAGAGTGATGCTTGTAGATGGAACATCAATCATTTATCGAGCATACTACAAGCTCTTATGTAAGTAGCCTCACTTACTTTTATCTGTCTTTCCAAAGTCATGCCATGTTGCTTTACCAATATTTATCTTCTTATTTCATTTAACTCATTGCTTGTACTCTTGATGGTTGCACCCGTCTTGCATACGCAAGTGTTAGAATCATTGAATAATGAAACAAAGAAGTTTTTAATACTAGTCAATTAGTCTTTTTTAAGTTGGAAAGAGGCTTGTTCTTTGATTCTGATGTGGTCAATCACTTCGCATGTAATCATTGGATTATTATTACAATATCCTTCTACTTTTCATTTGGCGGCAGCGAAGTTGCACAATGGTCATCTATCAAATGCAGATGGAAATGGAGATTGGGTACTAACTATATTTTCAGCACTAGCTCTTGTAAGTGATATGGTTGGTTAATAGCTTTTCTTTCCAACACATGGTTTATCTCAAGAATAACAATGTTTTGTAATTGAACATCCTGTATTTGGATTGCATTTGTTAAAGAATGTCAAAGACACGCTGCTTTTATAAAATGATATTTTCTTAAATATCAACCATTGCATGTCTGACTCGTAATGAAGCACTTCAGTAATCTTCCAGGTTACTTGTAGAATTGATCTCAAGACCTTCCTCAAATCGAAAATGTTTTCTCCTATCATGTAGACCAGAGTCCAATTTCATTTTACTGCAATCGAGGAATCCAACCTTCCAACACTTGTTGCCAAAGGATGTTTGTAGAACTGATCTCAGACATGTCATGTTCTAGGCAACTTTTATAATGCATGTTCCATGACAATTCAAATTGCCTAACCCTTGTATGTTGATCTCTTTGGTGAATGTTTGACACAATTTTCTCATCTGAACTATTTTAAGGATATTGCCTCTTCTGTTTCCCATCATGATACGTCCAATTTTCATGAGATTTAATTTATTGTGATTTTCTGAATTGTCATTTATGGTATTATTTGTTACAGGTTGGATGAAAACTAATAAATGTAACAATCATAACATTATTCCTTCATTTCCGTTCATGCTTTTTTATTCTGACGCATGGTTGATATTTCTCTTTCAGATAATTGATGTCTTGGAATTTCTGCCTTCTCATGTAGCTGTAAGTTATTCTCAATATATGTCACTATCTTCAGTATACGATGATAATCAAACAAATGGCGAACATCAACACTACTATGTCTGTTTGAACAGCTGTTATATAGGTTCTACTCTAAACTAGGAGAATTATTATAATTTAGCTCTGGAAGTTTCACAGAGTGCTTGATTATGGTGTTGTTATATCTTTCTTACTTTATCAAAGAGTTGTTCTCTTAATTAATTGGTCTTCTTGTATTCATTTGCAGGTTGTATTTGATTATGATGGTAAGATGGTGCTTCTACTTCTCTATTTGGTTGTCTTGATTGTTCCTTTCGAGGCTTGTCACATTAAATGCTGTTTAATTTCCATTTAACTCGCTTAGCATGGCTCTCAGAATTCGCCGAAGCATTTTTCAATAGTAGAAAATTAGCTTATTATTCATGGTGGAGTAATAAGTTCCACTGATTTGAGAATTCATACCTGTATCCTTTCCACGAGATGGTCTTATTACCATCCTTTATATATGTCTTTTGTATGGTATCGTTTGATTGTTGTTGTATTGAGAAACTCATTGGGTCAGTGGAATTGGCATTGGTGCTGTGAAGGCACAATGTCATAGTTTGTCTTATTTCAGTAAATTTCCTCTTTGTCTTTTGGGATTCACTCCAGCCTTATTATGAACATATATGAACCTTTCTTCACCAGGACCGTATCACATACCAGAGATGGACTACAATTTTGTGTTACAATGTCTGAGTTGGGTTTAGACTATTGTTAGTAATGTACATTGCTTGTTACAAGTGTCACTGTTCGTCTGTAGAGTCTTACCTAAATCTGAAAGCATTAATCAAATTATCAGACTTGTTCAACTTCATTAGAGGTAGGTGAATTGGAGACTACCTAAATCTGAAAGCATTAGTCAAATTATTAAAGCCCAAACATGTGCTTGGGCAAGTATATATAGTCATACTCTTCGTTGACATTTTTTTTTTTGCTACCAATGTGAACCAATGCTTCAAAGTGTTGTATTTTCAACCTCAACCTAAGCTGATTAGTTTTGTATGCGCCTATTCTATAATCTATCATTGGTTGATTATGAGTTTTGGGTAGTACGATGTTTCTTTGATGAGCTACTTTGTCATGCCAAATGTTGATAGAGTAAGCGTTTCGTTTTCAGGAGCTCCGTTTGATCATACTTGTGTTTCATCCAAAGAAAATTTGAGGGGAAAAGGTATGTTTAGTTCATAGTTCTAGAAAACCTTGTGCAAAATAAGGATTGATAATTTGTAGAAAAAACTTGCAGCTAGATGAGGTTGTGGTTGACTTTACTTGTGGGTTTACATAAAGAAATATCATATTCATAAATGAAAATTTTCTTGTTCTAATAGCACTGTTGAAGATCAACTACGCATGACACATATTTGTTCAATATTATCATGACAATGATAATTTATTAGTTTTTATTCCCTGTCGGATTCCAAGGTGCCACTGATAACTGAAGAGATTGAATTTAAAAAGATACAATTATCATGTGGGGATTCTATTTTTTTTTTCTTCTTTTTTTTCTATCAACTTAGTTATTTATCATACTCTACACAATGATAGTGTTTTTTTAAGGTAGGTCATCTGCTGCCTTTCATGTAATGATTTTATTGAGAATGCTGAGTTGGAGGGACACAGAATTTGAATGCCAGACTTGTATAGAAGAATACGAGATGGAAGCATCCCCTATTATTCAATGACTTATGATCTTTCACTAGGATAGCTAAATCAGGCTACTGATTGATCAGCAACTTGCATGAGCATTTTTTCACTTATTTTAAGTAACGTGACATTTGTTGTCTCTTGTGCCAGTGAGTGGTGATCTTTCATGTTCATTTGGCATAACCAGAATAAAATTGGTGACCTCGAGTTTATCCATTTTCTATCTCTCCAATTTAGTTTTCTTATCATGTAACTGTTGAGTGTATCATTTTTTTTTTATATCCTATACTCAGAAGGAGGGTTGTCCAAAAAAGGATCTTATTAAGCTATATCTATTTCAGTATTTTTATAAATGAAATGAGGATTTTGGCCTTGGAAGGATCTCCTTGCCTTTGTTAGTTTTTACGTATTCGTTCTGGACGTCTAGTTAAACCTATTTTCCCTTAATTATCTAGATTTCAAGGGCATTTTGGTGCTCCATATGTTTGCTGTCTACATTTGCGTCATCAGAGTGTTGTACTTGTGAGGGATCAAACTATGGATATTGGTGTTTTATGCATGCTGTGTTAGTAATTGCAATAATCATGGGTAATTGAACTCTGTTGTTGTGTGTTATAGTACATGCATGCTACCACTGAACCAACTCTGGAAAGTAACAAATTTGGAGAAAGTATTAAAAGGGTGAACTTACTTTTTGTGATAATCAGAAGTGCTTTGAACTTAATACAGTTTTGCTCGACACAGCATGCTAGATTTGTGCACCAAGAGTGTCTAATTGATCAAGTATCTAACATGGAGCTAAGTTGATGCTACAAGATGCACCTTGTGGTGATTGTGCAGTTACAAACAGATTTAAGTTATATAACTGAATTTGTTTATCCTTATTACCGTAACTCTTTGAAGGTATCAATTTTCGCCACAATTTATACCCTGCATACAAGAGCAACCGTCCTCCTACACCTGACACAATAGTTCAGGGACTGCAATATCTGAAAGCATCCCTCAAAGCCATGTCCATTAAAGTCATCGAGGTAAATAACTGTGCATTCTTCCTTTGCTTACATGACTATTCTCACTTGGTTACTGACCCAATTCTGTGTCAAGACAGACACCTGGAGTAGAAGCAGATGATGTGATTGGAACTTTAGCCACAAAAAGTGTTGCTGAAGGGTTCAAGGTAACTATGAAATTGCAAAAGATCAAGGGCATCTCTTACTTTACTGTTAGCAAGTGGAACTTGCACAATCAGTTTGAAACAATTTCAAAATTTCGTCAATGAAAGATTATGATGGATGGTTTCATCGGCCTTCTTTTCATATAATACAAAGCATAAAAAACCATCAAATATGTCAGAGCCAGTCACAGAGTACTATTTAGAAAATGAGGGGTGGTATCTATCTGATGTCTTTTCCTCCATGACGTGTAGTTTCTATTCAACACATTTAGTCCTTGCTTTTACTCTGTTATTTATTCTTTCATATATTGGTCCATATGCCTTAGTGGTGCACAGCACTCGCAATTCTGGAGTTTAGTTTTAAATGAGTCCATTTTTCTTCGTTTTCCTATTTGATATGAGAATCCATGCTTCATCTCAATATACTTTTGATGGTGATACCTAAAGTGTTTAAGATGCATGACGTCTCAAGAGATGTGCTCCATTGTCTCAAGTTTAAAAAGTTAATGTGACTATATGAATACTTTCTGCCTCAATGTTGCTTATATCCTCTGACCTTTTAATGATATCCTTCTGCCAGGTGCGAGTGGTTTCTCCAGATAAAGACTTCTTCCAAATTCTATCTCCTTCATTGCGTCTTCTACGCCTTGTACCACGGGGCTCTGAGTTAGTATCTTCCTAAGAATTCTGTCCACTCTAATTCCACTGAGATGTTACAGATTAGTTCATGAAGGAAAATTCCAGATATTGAACTTGAAGTTCAACCAGAATCCTCATCATAAAGGATCTAGAGCTGTAGGAATCCCAACACCTGCATTGCTTGAGAATAATGCATGTCGATTGTACCAGTGGCCTGTGATATATCATATCTTCTCTGCATCTAGAGTGCATGGATGCATTGTCGAAAGCATGTGCTTGTGATTGTATTTTAATTGCTCTTAGAATTTCAACTGAGAACCTGTTACCTTCGAATCTCAATTGGCATCATTCGTGGCTATTTTCTATGGATAACATCTTTATGTCTTGGAGTTCTTCATTAATTTGTTCTGCCACATCTTCCTGTTTTCATCATTAGTTAGTGGTCATGGATAAGGGGGCAAACATGCGACAACCCCAGGTTTAGGTAGATAAAGCTGAAACCTTCTTGAATCCTCTATTCCCAGCCTTGTGTAACATTATGTTATTTCTCACATTTTCATAGCTTTTTGTAGAGTCCTAGAGGACAGTAGGGATTTTGGAATCCCTTCATTATTGATATTATTTTGGGTTATCATGAAGTGTCAAATTTAGATAAACTCAATATTTCTATTTGAATCCATTCCTGCTGCCCCTAAGATAACTCTCGTTTGTCCACTTTCTGTTTCCTTGCTGATACCATATTCATTTGTTTGCTTCCTCAGAATGGTTTCTTTTGGGATAGAAGATTTTTCTAAACGATATCTGTCATTGAAACCTTCTCAATTTGTTGATATGATCTCTCTCGTGGGTGACAAGGCAGATAATATTCCAGGTCATCTTTGCACTACTATGATTAACTGTATCTATATAATTCTGTCTAAATTGAGAAGAAAAATATTTGCTATGGCATGCCCTCTTCTTACATTGAAGTATTAATGTTTATATTCTTACAGGAGTTGAAGGTATAGGTGACGTCCATGCTTTGCAACTAATCTCTAGATTTGGTAAGAAACAGTTGTACCTCTCGTCATCGGTTACATTATGTAAAAGCAGGACATAGGTGCTGCACAAACTCATTTTACATGATATGTCTGGATTCCATATGTTGTTTCAGAGGCGTCACTGGCACCTAGTGCTGGATTGATCTTTCTTCCTTTGAGACTTTTTAATCTTTTGTGTATAGTGGTGATATTTTGCATGTGATAAGAGATTACTGATTTTGGCAGGGACGCTGGAAAATCTGCTGCAATGCGTTGATCAAGTTGCAGAGGAACGAATAAAAAAGGTAAAAGCTCTTAGCTTGTTTACAATTGGTGGCAGTCTGCTAATACTTTTTACCCAAGTTATGAAATATGATGTCTTTTTGCGGTCTCTTTTAGAGATGATGTTGGCCCCAAGTCTTTGGCAGGGTGGTTTGAATATTTTTTGTCTATCTATTACCACTAAGCCAACCCTTGGGTTGTCATTTTGTATAGTTCTGCCCATTGTTGTTAATCTTTCCTGCAAAAATTTCTGTTTGAGGCCATCAAACAATTAGTATTCAAAAAAGTATCACTTTTGCTCATCGATCCATCAAAACCCTTGGTAGATTCATCCTATAATATCGACTATGCTGCACCTCTCTAGTCTTGATCAGCTAAGAGTTCACATATCTGCATCCGAGATCATATCATGGTGAATTTTCTGCCTCCCTTCGGGAAAATGATTGCCGAGTGGTTTATGCCCTTCAATGACATAAATAAGAGAAAATCTAGCTTTACTTCTGGATTGTTTTGGCCATTCGCTGAATCGCTGCTATCTGTGGTCATTTTGCATATGTTTTGTAGGCCCTGATAACACATGCTGATCAGGCTGTACTAAGCAAAGAACTGGTAAAATAGAACACAGCCTTGCCTCCTCTCCTACCGCTTCTCTTCCTTATTACGACGTGTAAACATGTTTTGTGGTGGTGGCAGGCCATACTACGATGTGATCTTCCACATTACATGGTTCCATTTGACACCGAAGACCTGGAGTTTAGGAGACCAGAGGTCTGCAGAATTACTATGCATTTTTCCTGATATTTCCTCTTCCATGCTCTGTCGGCCCTGATCTGTTTTGGGTGGCTTCAACGTACAGGATAATGGGGAGAAATTTACAAGTCTGCTGAATGCGATAAGTGCTTATGCGGAAGGATTCTCGGCTGATCCAATCATTAGAAGAGCTTCCTACCTCTGGAAGAAGCTCGACTCTCAGTGACCTCTGCTATGCAGCATCCCCCAAATCTGTATACACCAAACTCCCCAAGATATTGCCAGTAACGTTTAAAATGTGCCACCATTTTTGGTAGGAGTAACTAGGCAAATTATTTTCATGCACGAGCCCAACAAGCTTACAGTGCTCAACCAAGCTCAGATCTAGTACCAAGATGTCAAATCATTGGATGAATGAGGCCTAGAAATGTTGAGAATAGAACTTATCTCGTCGTTGAAAGCAAAGAAAGAGGAGCCATCTCTGCTTTCTGAGTCTTGTTCATCTCCCCATATTGCGTCGAACTCTCACAAATCGCGGTAAAATGTCGTGGTACTTTGATAAATGATGATCTCTCCAATTAATCATTCTCGTCCATTTTCTTTTGCATTTCGTTTTCAGTTTGATAAACCAAGCCGATTAGCGTTCCGTTCCTATACGGCGTTTCTTTGGGTTAAAGACACATTTGGTCACTGAGATTACAAAATCAGGACATGTTTAGTCACTAGAAAAAATTAATATCAAATTTGGTCACTACAATTACTAAAACTGGACACATTTAGTCACTTGCCGTTAGTCTCCGTCCAACTCCGTTAATGAAGTCCGTTAAGTGATGATGTGGCAAACTGAAATGCCTAATCAGCCGGATATAACCCAACAAAAACGAAAAAGTTAGTCTCCTAACAGGCCATTTTGTTAGGAGATACTGACAGGGTCAGATTTTGGGCCACGTTAGCTTGGGCTTCATCCAACGGAGGAGAGTGGCAGCTGGGTGGTGGCTCACTTAAATGAGCTGGAGATGGGCTTCCGTGTAGAAGCCGGCCCAGCGTGCGGCGCAGAAGGCAAGCCGAGCAAGTGGCTTGGTGGGCCCGGGGCCAGTTTGGGCGGGATTTTGGGTTGGAGTGGAAAGAGAACGAAATTTTTGGGCCCCATGTGATATATATGTATGTTTGTTTGTGCGGATATTTATTTATTTACAGTCGATATTATTATGTGTTGTGTTGATATTACTTTGCATCATTGTTGAAATGAACTAGTATTTTTTCTTCGCAAACCAATATTCATCATTAAATTAATATTTACCAAACCCCAAAATAACCCAACCACCCAAAACTGATTACACCAATTTAGAGTTAAGTTTTAGGGTTTATGGTTCGGTTTTCAATTTGTGAAGGATTGGAATATTGTTTCTTACATCAAATTAAACACACTAGGAAATTAAACACACTAGGAAGTCCTAACACGTAAGGCTTGCAACCTTAGTTAGGGCTGCCCGCCGAGGGCCCATGGGCCGAAGGCCCATTAAATAATAATAGTTTTATGATTTAGGGTTTGTGTTACGGTTTAATGTTAAGGGTTTAGTGTCTACAATTAGGGTTTCAGGTGTAGGGTTTGAGTTTTGGTTTCGGGTTTAGAAGAAAATATTGTGGAAATGATTTTGAACACAACGTATGGTGGTCAATTTTAGTGTGTGGTGATAAGATATTATTATGTGATAGGAGGATATTAGTTCATGATGTGTGGATATTTTTGGTGTGTAGTCGGATATTAGTCTAAGACATCCATATATTAATCTGTGTGTGGTGGGTATTAGTCTATCTGTGTTGGGTATTAGTCTGTGTGTGGTGGGTATTAGTCTATCATGGTGACTATATTAATTATGGTATCATCGGATATTAGTCTTAGAGGGTGGGATATTAGTCTGGGTGGTGTGGACATTTTTTTTATGGTGAACGGATATTAGTCTGGATTGGTTTGTATATTTGTTTTATGTGGTGTTTATCTATGTTTATGATTTAGTGATTATAATTTAGGATTTAGTTTTTGTGGTTTAGTGATTATGGTTTATTTTTTTTAGGAAATAGGGTTTAGAGTTTATATGTAGTTGGTTGGGTTTTGATTTAGGTTTTAGAAGACGATATTGTGGAAATTTTTATGAATACAATGTAGGGTGGTTCGATATTTGTTTATAGTGATAAGATATTATTATGTGATGGGAAGTTAGATATTAGTCTGTGTGTGGTGAGTATTAGTCTATCATGGTAACGATATTAATTATGGTATCAGCGGATATTAGTCTTAGAGGGTGGGATATTAGTTTGGGTGGTGTGGACATTTTTTTTTATTGTGAACGGATGTTAGTCTGGGTGGGTTTGGATGTTTGTTTTATGTGGTGTTTATCTACTTATTTGTATATGATTACATCAATTTAGGGTTTAGTGTTAGGGTTTAGACTTTAGGACTTAGAATTAGGGTTTACGGTTTAGGATTTTGATTTAGGGTTTAGATATTAGTCTGTGTGTGGTGGGTATTAGTCTATCATGGTGTCGATATTAATTATGGTATCATCAGATATTAGTCTTTAACGGTGAGATATTAGTCTGGGTGGTGTGGACATTTTTTTTATTGTGAACAGATATTAGTCTGCAAAGTCGGATATTAGTCTGGGTTGGTTTGGATATTTGTTTTATATGGTGTTTATCTATGTTTGTTTGTGTTGATATTTAGTTTAAACAAATCCGTAACAAAACAAAGTCGTTTTTTGACAAACCGCGATACAACTAGTATTCAGTGTCATTCCAACTTTGCAATCTCATAATCTAAAATCCGTAAAAGTACAACCACAAAAATGAAAAAGGAATAGTTCAAATGTTGTCTTGCTTGGCCAAACTTTATATAATATTTTTGATCATATCCCTCAAAGCCCTCCGTGTTCGATCATGCCATTTTGGGGTGTGGATAATTGTTATGCTGAACGGATATTAGTTTGTGACGTTCGGATATTTAGGCTGGCTGGTTTTGATATTTGTTTTGTGTGAATGGATATTAGTATGTGATGGTTAGACATTAGTCTGTGTTGTTTGGATATTTGTTTTGTGTGGATATTTATCTACTTAATAGTTCAAATGTTGTCTTTCTTGGCCAAACTTTATATAATATTTTTGATCATATCCCTCAAAGCCCTCCGTGTTCGATCATGCCATTTTGGGGTGTGGATAATTGTTATGCTGAACGGATATTAGTTTGTGACGTTCGGATATTTAGGCTGGCTGGTTTTGATATTTGTTTTGTGTGAATGGATATTAGTATGTGATGGTTAGACATTAGTCTGTGTTGTTTGGATATTTGTTTTGTGTGGATATTTATCTACTTAATTTATATTATTGTTGAAATGAACTAGTATTTAGCATCCCCAAATCACAAAATGTATTCCATAACAAAACACTGGTTTTCAAGTATCAGGACACTAATATCTTGACGTCACAGAACAAATATCAGGACACTAATATCCATACATGGCAGAGTAATATCCTGATTGGGAGAAAAAAATACCAATAGATTACATAACTAATATCTGGACAACCAATTGCATACTAGAATCCACATCATCAACAAATTGAATCCCAAATACCCCATGTCTAATCCCAACTACATGGGCATTATAGTGCCAGAGTAAGAGATTAGTCGCAATGAGTGCTCCTTGTCTTCCATTATGCAAAATCCCTGAAGCACATACAAATATTCGGTAAACATAGAAAAATATCCAATAAAAAGCAGACAAATATCCAAACATGAAGGATAAATATCCAGACATAATATTTTTAATATCTGGACATCACAAAACTAACATAATAGAAGTAATATCCAGATACAAACAAATAAGTATCCAGACATAATATAACAAATATCTCAACCGCTCAAAACTCATATAAGTGAACTAACATCCATATAGGGCAGAGAAATATCAAGACAGAGTAAACAAATATCCAGACATCACATAACTAATATCTGAATGATCAATTACATAACAATATCCACATCATCAAAAAGTAGGATCCCAAGCATGCTAATTGTTATCCACTATGAAAGGAACTAAAATTCCAGATCTACAAAACGAATCCTAGATCCCAACCACACAACTATCCATGCAATTGAAAACTGATATCCTTCCTGAACAAAACTAATATCGGAACACACACCAAACATATCCACAAAACCCAGAAAACAAAGCAACCCAGATCTAGTCAAATCCACAAAATCCACAAACCTAGCAACCCAGACCCAGATCCAATCAAATCCACAAACTCAGAAAACATATCCACAAAATCCACAAAAGAAAGCAACCCAGATCCAGTCAAATCTAAGTTAACAGAAAACAAATCCATCAAACCCATCGGAAAAAAAAACGCAGGAAAAGAAAAACTCAGATCTAGTCGAAGCTATGCAACCTTAACTCAATCTACTCAAACGAACATGAGTATCCATGAACAAATGGGAAAAAACTCTGCTACCTCAGTCAACGAAGTAGTTCTTTCGTCAACAACCGTCGTCAACCAACCCTTCGTCGCGCGCCGCTTCGTCTGCACTGTCAAAATAAGCCCGCTTCGTCTGCACCTTAGCCGCTGTCAACCAACCCTTTCGTCGCCGCCGCTTCGTCTGCACCGTCGCCGCCGCTTCGTCTGCACCGTCGCCGCCGTCAAACTAACCTGGCCACCGTCGTCGTTATCGGGAGAGGAAAGGGAGAGGGAGAGGAAAGAGAGAGGGAGTGAAAACAATTGATTTTTGGAGAGAGAGGGGGGAAAAACGTGTCTGGTGGAGAAAGATTAGAGATGGGAGGGTTTTGAGTAAAAAAAAGTGGTGTTTTTTGAATTTGGGGGCCTGGTGGGCCCCATTTTCTTTTTCTGTAGGCTTGGGCCAGCCGATGGACTCGGCTCTCCTCCCTCACATGCTGGCGCCAATCTACCTCCACCGCTGGATCGTGGCTTGAAGACGTGGCTGCCCATCTAACCCTATCAGTATCTCCTAACAAAATGGCCTGCTAGGAGCATAACTAGATTGCAACAAAAATAAAACCCGACCCGTCACGTCATTATAACCCGCCACGTCATTAAAACCAACCCAACCCAACCCATGACCCAACCCCACCCCACCCAACCCTTCTTCCTCCTTCCTCTCACCTCCTTATTTCCCCAAAACCGTCGCCGCCGCTCTCCTCCTTCCTCCCACCTCCTCCCGCAAACCACACTGAACTCGTCGTCTTCCGCGGCGGTGGCTCCACAAGGTCATACAATTTGCTGCTTCTCGCCGTTGTCGAGAGTTGTTTGTTACTACAGTCACAGATCTCCAACCCTATTTCCTTGCCCCCTTGGCTGATAATAGCAATCTCACAATGCTAGAGTTGAGGGCCGCACGTTTGGGGACGGGATTCGGTGGTTTCAGCTCGCTGAGGGTTTTGCATTTGGATGAGGTCAGTGTGCCTTGTAGCAGTGCCGCTGATCTCGATCTTTCCGTTGGGTTTCCCAGCTTGGAGAAGTTGGTAGTGGCTAACTGTGTGTTTAGCCGTAAGCCGGATGATCCTCCTTGTTGCTTCAAGGTCTCCGGTCCCCGGCTCGCCCATCTCCCGATTGTCGAGCTTTCTTGTGCTAAGGTTGAAATATTTGCCCCAAACCTCAAATTCCTAAACATCACGGAGGGTATGGAATCTTCCCCAATTTTGTACCAGTTAACCCTCCCTATTTCCCTTGGTCATTATGTACATGATAACAGCCAGTTTGAAGGAGAGAACAAGGGAAGAATGAAGGCGCTGCTGCAGGATGTGAGTTCTTTGACTTTGATGCGCATCTCGGATTCTCTGGAGGTGTTGAGCTTGATGTTCTTGTGCTTGTTACTTTACTGGATTAATTTGTGTTCTTGTCCTACTCTGTGCAGCTGTTGAGCTGCAATGGGGAGTTTCTGCAGCATCGATCTGATTCTCCCTTGACCGGATTAAAGTTTTTGAAAGTGATGTCGCCCTGCTTTCCTGAGTTTCGGTATGTGAGAGGAAGGAGGAAGAAGGGTGGGGTGGGGTTGGGTCATGGGTTGGGTTGGGTTGGTTTTAATGACGTGGCGGGTCGGGTTTTATTTTTGTTGGGTTATATCCGGCTGATTAGGCAATTTTGTTTGCCACATCATCACTTAACGGACTTCATTAACGGTGTTGGACGGAGACTAACGGCGAGTGACTAAATGTGTCCAGTTTTAGTAATTGTAGTGACCAAATTTGATATTAATTTTTTCTAGTGACTAAACATGTCCCGATTTTGTAATCTCAGTGACCAAATGTGTCTTTAACCCGCGTTTCTTTGAATGGGTTTTTGTTACCGGTTTAACAAAACGCGAGATGGGATTTAAATGTCGGACTGGGCCTCGGTCCCCCAGCAGCCCACTTGTGATGAAGTAAAGCCCAAAACCAACCAGGTGCATTCCGCCTTAACAAAAAAACAAAAAAATTGTGTCGTCCCAATCTATCTATCTCTACACAATAAATAAAAAGAAAATGGAGAAACTTGAAATCCCATTTTAAATTTCGTGTATCTATAACAAAAGTGAGAAAGGTAAATTTGTCTTCACAATCGTTTATTATTTTCTTATTTACATAAAGAAATACATCAATAATGAGATTTGAACCGTGGTATGTTCAAACAAAGATAAAAAAACAACCAGCTACACTAGAAAAAAAATTAATATTTTTAAATTAAAACATAGACGAAACTTAAATGTGAAAAATCATAGGACTTTTGGACCAAGGTTACCTAACCCACTAACTCTCCGGTAAATACTTTTTTTGGTATTTAATACTCTCTTATTTCATATTTTATTTATTCTAATTCGAGTTTAATAATTAATTTCATTTTATTTATCTTATAAAAGGAGGATAGTTTTAAATCGCAATCAAAAGGTAATTGGTTCAAATATTGTATATCGAATTGCACTATTGAATGTGCATAAGTGATGTAGAATTCTTAACATAGACCTAATTTTTATAACTACTATAAAGCAACGCTATTTTTGAGCACATAAGTTTTGGATGAATATGGGGCACATGTGTCTTTAAGAGAGCAGTAAATATGGAAAGGTTGAGTGATGTTGGTTTGCCGAACACGGATGGAAAAGACACTACTAATGTAAACGTACCCAATTAGTTCCCCGACCCACTAAACGCATCACCGTCTCTCCAAACTTCCCATCTGAATCAATAACCGGCTAACCTCCTCCATCTCCATTGTTACGCCAAAGTAATTTTCGGATGGGCAAATATGAAAAGTTTGAGTGTTGTTGGTTTGCCGAACGCGGATGGAAAAGACGCTACTAATGTAAACGGACCCAAATAGCTGCCCGGCCCACTAAACACTCAACCACCGCGCTTAATTTCGCTACACCTAATATAATATTGAAATGAGAAAGGTACTTCCACCATTACAAAATCCTTGCATCCATAGCGAAAGTAGGAAGGATTGATTCGTCTTCATAATAATTTATTATTTTCTTATTTAAAAAAAACATTAGTGATTGGATTTTATATGTGGTTTCTTTGAAAAATGACAAGAAACATAACTAGTTATGCGAGGAGCTCTCTCCTCTCTCCTCGAATGGCCCTTCTGGCTTGGCGGATGGCTTCTGAAAATTGCCTCGTCCTTCTTATTGATTAGTTTGAAGAATCAAAACGGCGACCTGGCCCGATCGGCAGATGTTTCTCGGCTCACGGCGAGTAGCTATGGAGCTTCGACCAGATACCCTCGTCGAAGAGTGACGATCCCTATTGGGAGCTGCGGAAAGCGGAAACGGACGACGGTAAGAGAGGATCCAGACCCGTTGGCTGACCGATCTTCGTCTTACGCGAGCCCTGCGAAAAAATGTAAACGGGCTCGACGACACGTATGGAGATTCTGGCTACCCTCGTCATCAGAGCTGGTAGGCGAGCAATCGCTGTTATCTAGCTCAGAGGAGTTGCTAAACCCTGATCTTGCTCTCGACAGGGAGGCTTCTGATCAGGTTCGCTGTTCTATTGGGAAACCCCAAACGGCAGCGACGGACTTACATGATCGGTGGATCAGAAAAGTAGTTGACCGTCAATCACTAAGAGAGCTGGTAGGTGGTAAACCACTGTCATCCAGAAAACAAAATGTTCATACTAATATTACCAGTGCCACCCAACAGGTGGGTGGTGTGAATGATCTTGATGATAGAAACTTTTGGCGAGAGGCGGCGGACGTCCGATCGCTTGTTATCGCAAAGCCTGATATGGCGACTCCGGTGAGGAGCGACGGTAGCAAGGACGGTGGAGCCTCTCTTAGGGCCACGTGGGCTGCACCTGCCAAATCCCGGGATGTGGGGGATTCTCGTATATTGGCGATGGAATTGAGATCGGCCGACGCGGCTGTTTCGGGATTGATACAAGGGGGCCATTTAAATCCTCTCCAACAGAAAAACAGTAGTTGCAATCCTAATACCGCTGAGTCTCCGTCTCCCAGTAGAACTATTATTCCAACTCGAAACGCGGTGCGTGTTGGACGCGGCCCTCAACGGGCAACTACTATTTATATAAGCCCAGGTGCCTATCGCTCCTTTTATCCTTCTCCCTTTCATCGACGAGGACTAGGATACTCTGCGGCGATTGGTGCTATCTCCCCTTGGCTTTCAGGCGTGTGCTACCCAGGTATGTCGCAATCCCGGATCTTTATCTCGCATCCGTGGAACATTGCTATTCCTGTTTCACCACCTGTTATGCATGCTCGCTCCGTTATTACTGTTAATGGTTTCAACGCGACGGAAGTGGTGCTAGGGTGTGTTTCGTCGGAGGCTAACATGGTTCCTACCTCTAATTATCAGGTTCTGCCCGCAATGGCTCATGTCTCTGGAGATCAAGTTTTTCACTTTTCGCTTGAAGAGGTGCAATCGACTCGAGTCCGAGCATCTCGTTCTCTCCTTGGGCGCTTATTTACCAATGATCAACTTACCACAAAGGAACTTCGCGAGGATTTAATCGATGCTTGGAAGATCAGGGGGCAGCTGAAGGTCTCCCGGACCAAGCATGATCTCTTTGAGATCGTCATGCCAAACGAGGAGGCCAAAAAATGGGCTCTATCCCGTAATCCCTGGATCGTCAATGAAAGATTGCTTACCCTTCGTAATTGGGCTCCGGTTATTACCAAGGATACCTTTGAGGAGATGTCAAAGGCGTCGTTTCGGATCCAGCTCTGGGGAGTTAAAGACGACTGCTGTACGAAATTGTTCGGGCAGAGAATGGTGACTTCGGCAATTGGGCGAGTGTTGGAATCAGGCGTCTTTGAGTGCATGGACTCGGGTGCGCATTTTATAAAAGTGAATACTATGATCGATTTTGCTCAACCTCTCCGATCGCAGCTGATGGCGGTTAGTGAGGAGGTCGAGGGTTTCTGGGTAAGTCTCAAATACGAGTTCTTACCAAGTTTTTGTTTCCGATGCGGTCGAGTTGGTCACGCGCGCCGTGACTGCGTCTTTGATCCGCCGCATGGCCAGGAAAGATTCGGCCCGCATATGTCTACCAAGAAGTTGGGTCGAAAGATCTATGAGGATGATGGCAATGCCCTGCCCTATGGAGGGGCGAGGAGGTCGGTTTGGATCAATCGGCAAGCTCGTCAGCCTGTACCGATGGGTACCGAACCTATCTCGGAAGCTGGGGTTCGTAATCAGCACCATCGGCCGCCGAGTCAAGGGCAGCAGGCTGGCATGCAAGCTGGGTCGAGCGCATCCCCTGTTGATAAAGAGGCTAAGAAACAAAACAAAGGACATGGAGAGCCTATGACTCAAACTATTGGACATGGAAAGTCGCTGCCTAATCGCAGCAGCCCTAGAGGATTTGCTGTGCAACGCTCTAGCAAAGTCAAAATTGGGAATTATCAACACAAGCTTCAGGGAAATAGAAAGAGCTCGGTCAATCCCGTCCCGGCAAACAGAGATGAGGGGTTTCACCCCCGCCACAAACAGGCTGGAAAAAAGGCAGTGGACCCCCTGGCGAACAGTGGCGAGGAGGAGGGGGTCCTTGAGGAGACTCGGCGGCGCAGATTGATCCTAGAGAAGGATTCTGATGATGATATGTTCGAGGTGGCGCCTTCGGACTTCCCTGCGTCTGTTCCACAGACTGTGCAAGCAGCCCCTCCGCCTGTGAAGAGGGGCGCGGTGAAGCCGGGAAAGAAGGCAAAAGGGGCCAAGGCTGGGCCACGGAAGAACCAAAAAAATACTGAGACGAACCGGGCCATTATTTTTGATGAGGCTTGTCCCCGTCGTGGGCAGTCCGATGGAGTTGATCCGGTGCAGGCCCATTCTGGTAAGGCCCGTGGAATATGATAAGACTCGTCCCCGTGGTGGGCAGTCTGATGATGTGGAGCCGGTACGGGCCCATTCTGTAAAAGCCCGTGGGAATCGGACGTTGAGAAAGCAAGCGGATCGGCAGGTGGGCCTGGCCACGGCGGCTGTTTCCCAGGCTGTGGGGGCCCATTCGGTGGATGGGGCTACAGCTAATAATGTGGGTAAAGATTTGCCAATGGACACCAGCCCACAAAATCGCCCGGCGCCCCCTTGTGACTACGTGACCGCGGCCATGCTGGAGAAGACGTGCGATGCGAATTCGTCTTCAGATGAGGAGAGTCCATGCTTTGTGATTAAGAAGCGGACCCCGGCTCAAAAGGACCAGTGTCCAGTTTCTAAGGGGCAGGTTTGCCAAGTTGTGGCAGCTTTTGAGGCAGGGTTGACCATTGACCAAGCGGAGAAAGGGATGCATGATACCAGGAACCGGGATGGGGAGGATAATGTACTGATTGATGAATATGGGACTAATATGCATCACCAGCCTTTGGGAGTGCATAAACGTCCCCTGGAGGACATTGAGGGTGAGGTGGGATCCCCACCTACTCCTAAGAAACAATTTGTGGAATTTGCTGATGATAATGACAAGGTGGAGGAAGCCAGCCTGGAGTGGCCCCAGTCGGATAAATGAAGCTTCTAGCTTGGAATGTGAGAGGCATTGGACCTTCCCTCACGTTCCAATCGGCTGTTGGCATGGTCTTTTCGAATAAACCGGATCTCGTGTTTTTTTCTGAAACGCGTTCGAGCCGGCGTGTCGTCTCCCGTCGTATGCGGGGCTTAGGCTTTGATTTTTCTCGTTGTTATTTTATTGATGCTATTGATGGGGCGGGCGGCCTTGTGCTTGCCTGGGCTCCAGAAGTTAATATTTCGGTTTTTTATTCGTCCAATTTCTGTATTTGTTCCCAAATTAATGAAGTTGAATTTTCCTATATTGTGGTTTGTGTCTATATTAGCTGTTCTGCTCCAATTCGTGAGGCTCAATTGGCCAATCTCCAAGCGATTTGTTCTGAGTTTCACCTCCCCTATGTGATTATAGGTGATTTTAACTCGGTCCTGCATGCGAGTGAAAAGGATGGGGGTAGTCCCTGGAATGCTAACAATTCGGAAAGCTTGCGCGATTTTATCCATAATTTGGGGCTCCATGATCCGGGCTTCCAAGGTGACCTGTTCACTTGGACCAATAAACGTATGGGAAGTGCTTGTATTCGTGAACGGCTGGATAGAGCCCTCTGCTCTCAGCACTGGATTGATCGGTTTCCTGAAACCCTGGTCAAACATTTCACTGACCTTGGTTCTGACCATAGAGCCCTCTTATTATCTGATAAACCTTATAATCGTAATAGCCGCCCTCTCTTCCGATTTGATGCCCGCTGGGCAGATAATCCTGAAGTTAGGGCCATGGTTACTTATGTTTGGGAGGAGGAGATTCAGGGTACCCCTATGTTCTGCCTCTGGGAACGCCTGAAGAAACTCCGTCATCTGCTATATGATTGGAGCAGAGCAGGTACTACTAATTCCCTGCGGAACATTCGTACCCTTCAAGGTGAGATTGACCGGGTTAAGTTGATCCATCCTATTGACTGGGATGCGATCCGGGAGTTGGAGAAGGAACTTAATCGTCAATGGGAGGCGGAGGAACTCTACTGGCAGCAGAAGTCGAGAGTTCACTGGCTGAAGAAAGGAGATAAAAATACTTCCTACTTTCATACGGTGACCCGGGCTCGTCGGAAAAGGAACTTTGTGGCTGGCCTCCGTAATGAGAATGATGATTGGATAACGGATGAAATTGGGAAAGCTGGCATTGCGACCTCCTTCTATCAAAACCTTTTTACTACTGAGAACCAAGTGGGTAATATGGCTGAACGAGTGGCTTCTCTGCCAATAGCCCGTGGGGTTACCCCTGAGATGAATACTAGCCTAACGGCAGAAGTTCTCCCGGGTGAGGTACGTAAAACGGTGTTTTCCATGGGGTCAAAACAAGCGCCTGGGTCGGATGGATTCACTGGAAAGTTTTTTAAGGCCTTTTGGGATATCGTGGGTGAGTCGGTCACCTCAGCTGTGTGCTCTTTCTTCGCGACTAGTCGGATGCTCCGAAGTTTTAATCATACTTGGCTCACTTTGATACCCAAGGTTGACAATGTTGAATCCATGCGCCAGCTGCGACCGATTAGTTTATGCCAGTTTGTTTATAAGATCATTACGAAGATCATGGCGGAACGTCTGGCCTGCCTTTTGCCGGCTATTGTCTCAGAGGGTCAAAATGCGTTCATCCGTGAACGACAGATTGTGGAAAATATCCTCCTGGGACATGAGTTAATGCATTATCTTAAAATCAAGACGCGAGGAAAGAAAGGGTACATGGCTCTAAAGGTTGACATGGAAAAGGCCTATGATAGAGTCGAATGGTCCTTCCTTCTAGCGGTTTTGGAAAAGATGGGGTTTAACTCTACCTGGCGAGGATGGGTTCAGGAATGTCTCCGATCCACCTCTTTTTCGGTTCTTATGAATGGGACTCCGGCATGGTATTTTACTCCTTCTCGGGGATTACGGCAAGGGGATCCTCTCTCTCCGCTTCTGTTCGTGCTCTGCACGGAGGGCTTTGCAGCGCTCCTTCGTAAGGCTATATCGGAAAAAAGGTTGGAGGGGGTCAAAGTGGCCCCTCGAGCGCCTCGGATCTCGCATTTGTTCTTTGCGGATGATTCCTACTTATTTCTGCGAGGTACTCTCCGAGAGTGTGAAAATCTGATTGAGGTCCTGAATGAGTACGAGGAGCTGAGCGGCCAACAGGTGAATTTGGCCAAGTCAGCAGTGTGCTTCAGCAAGAACATTATCCGCCCTGATCAGGAATTTTTGGCCGAAATTTTGGGGGTTGGTGCAGTAGGGGTTCATGATAAGTATTTGGGCCTACCCACGCTTATTGCGCGATCCAAAATGGCTACTTTTCGGTATTTGGAGGAGAAGCTGCTGGAGCGCCTTCAGGGGTGGAAGCGGCGGACGTTGTCTTGGGCTGCTAAAGAGACTTTAATTAAGTCGGTTGCTTTGGCTTTACCATTACATGTGATGTCCTGTTTTAAGCTGCCTCTCTCTTTGTGCCGCCTGTTGGATAGGCATGTGGCCCGGTTTTGGTGGGGTGATGCTGATGGTCATAGTAGGCTCCGGTAGGTTTCTTGGCGAAATCTGTGCCGTAGTAAGCATGAGGGGGGATTGGGATTCCGGCGGTTCGAGCAATTTAATCAAGCCCTGTTGGCCAAAATTGGCTGGCGGATTCTAATGGAACCCCAATCTCTGTTGGCGCAGGTTTATAAAGGCAAATATTTTCCCTCTGGGTCTTTTCTTGATGCCTCTCCCAGGTCTCGCCCGTCGTGGGGTTGGCAAAGCATTCTATTTGGTAGGGAGCTACTGGTTCAGGGGCTACGATGGCAAGTTGGTAATGGGCGTTCCGCGCCCCTGCTTGGTTCTCGTTGGATCCCTCAGCTCCAGATGGATCCCCCTTGTCATAATCCTCGGGTCATGCCTGAGGATGGGGAGCCTACTGTTGCTGAGGTTATGGGACCGGAAGGGGGTTGTTGGGATGAGCAGAAGTTAGGTCAATGGTTTGATCCTCCTACCTGCAAGGCCATTCAGGCTATTCCTCTTCCACGGCAAAATCTAGCGGATAAGTTGATTTGGCATGGTATGGCGGATGGGGTCTTCACCGTTAAGTCTGCTTACCATTTAGCGGTTGACCTTGCTAAAAGAGGGGGTGGCTGGAGGTATGCGGTCAATTGGATGGGTAAGGAGGACTGGGTTCGGGTTTGGGATGCTAATATCCCGCCGAAACTTAAGGTTTTTCTTTGGCAGATCTTCAATCGTATCTTACCAACCACGGAGGCCCTTATTGAGAAGGGGGTCCCGGTTCACCCCCGTTGTCCTGTTTGCTGGGCTAGTACGGAAACTATGGAACATTTATTTTTGGAGTGCCCCGTGGCTCGTGCCTTGTGGGATTACTCAGGCCTAGAGTATCTAGGGGAGGGGCTCCCTAGGCATACCTTCCCTTTGTTCCTTAAACGGCTGTTGGCCTTGGTCCGTCAGCCTAATCTGCTGATGGCAGTGGTAGCTGTCCTGTGGCGTATTTGGCGATCTCGGAACTGGGTTGTTTTTGAAGGAAAGCAGTTTGGGTTTCCTGCCCTGATGCGGCAGTTCCACCAACAGTATGAGGAGTGGGTCTGCCTGCCTGTGGATCGGGTCCCCAGAACCGTTGGCCCTACGGAGTGTCCGGCTGGGAATGGGAATCTTAGTCTTGATGAGGAGAATGCGGTTGTGTGTAGGTGGGATGGCGCGGTGCGGAAAGGGTCGCACTCGGCAGGTGGCGTGGTCCTTCTGACTCCCTCGGGAGAGGTTTGGTTGGTTAAGGGGATTCAACTTCCGTGTATGGATGACCCGCTGGTTGTTGAACTGCTTGTCCTCCGGGAGGCGGTGATGTGGTGTGTGGAGGTTGGTCTCTCGGTGGTGAGATTTGAGGGTGATGCGAAGGTGCTTATTGACAAGCTCAATCAGAGGGATGCTAGGGATAACCGGGTGGGAGCTGTTTTGGAGGAACTTCTGCATTATTTTGACAGCTATCCTGGGTTTTGTGTTCGATTTGTAGGTCGGCGTTGTAATAGGGTAGCCCATTTGGTGGCTCGTAAAGCCCTCTCTTTGTACCCGACTAGGAGTCGTTCCTTTGATTATCAGGCCTGGCTGAACTCCAGGATGTAACTATTCTATTTTGATCAATATATGATTATCTTTTGTCAAAAAAAAATATACTAAACTAATTTGTTTGATCTTTTTAAATTAAAAAACATACATGAAGCTTATATTTGAAAAATCATAGGAATTTTTCACCATGGTTAGCTAACCCACAAACATACATGAAACTTATATCTGAAAAATCATGGGTATTTGATACTTCTATTTTTATATTTTTTATTTGATTTTTATAATTAATTGTAATTATGTTTTTATAAAAGACAATAATATTCAAAATCGCAACCCTAACATCATTGGTGAAAATATTGCATATCGAATTACAGTATTGAATGTGTAGAAGCGATGTAGAATTCTTAACATATACTTAAATTTTATAACTACCATAAAACAACAATATTTTTGTACACATAAGTTTTGAGTGAATACGTAGCACATGTGTCTTTAATTAACATCCCTACCATAAGACATCCCCGTCAGCAACAAAGCCATGAGCGAGATAAAGTGAAGGTGTCTCCTTTGTCGTCTGACGTTCCAAAAGACGGGGCAGAACCACCAAACTAGAAGACGTGCAGAAGTCGTCGGACCAGAAGCTAGTGGCGCGGATTAGAAGTTGAAGAAAGATGGGGAGAGGAACAAATTCAGGGAGAGGAAGGAGATATGGTTAGGTTGGGTTATTGGATTTTATGATGTGTCGGGTTTTATGACGTAGTAGTTCATTTTTTTATTTTTGTTAAATTTGTGTGAATCGGCATTTAAGTTAGCCTCGTCAGCAAAAATCTGACGCTGTTAAGAAGAGTGACCAAACATGAGTTATTTAATTAATCCAAACGATCATGAATGAAATAAAATATTTTCCGCGACCAAACATAATTTTTTTAGTAATTCTAATGATCAAATTTGCAATTTATCGTATATTATATATATAATTAAATTTCTTTGCTTTTCATATTTGTACATATATCTTACTAAATAATGGGTAAATACAATTTAATAGTCAAACCTTTCATTTTAAACAAAACAATAGCCAAACCTTTTCGAAAATAATTTAATAGTCAAACCGTCAACTTTCTGTTCGGTTAACCGTTAGTTGACTTTGACCCGACAAAAATTAAAATAAGCTGATTAATTTTGGCTGATGTGGCAAATATTCTAAAAGTTGACAATGCAGCATGGATATTACATAATTTTATAAAATAATTTTTGTTTTCATAAAAATAAAAAATAAACAAATTTTTAAAGATTTCCTTTTTTGTTTCTCCAACTCCCTTCTGTATCCCTCCACCGATGAAACCCAGCCGTCGCTAGGGATGGTTGGGACGGGTTTGCCTAAACCATCCCCATTCCCATTACCAAATACCCAAACCCATATCCGCCTCATACCCATGTAGAGGGAGGTTTTGCAAACTCATCCCCATACCCATGGTTTTCGGATACCCATGGATAATACCCGTCTCGTATAAGCAATATTATTATATCTAAAGTTCAACATGTATGTCTTCAATTATAACACAAAACACACATAATAAATAACAAAAATCAACATAGTTATAGTATTTCTTAATAGGAAAAAAGCATTCAATCCTCAAATAGTGTTTAATGAATAAAATAAAATAAAAATATAATACTATATAAAATCATTCATATCCGAATCTAACACATCTATATAGTAAATAGCTAAAATAAACTTGTCAACTAGACAAAAACCTATTTTGCTTGTAAAAGATTAAAGTCTACTAGACTACAAATTATTCAAGCACACTCAGTCACACCAATATGCATAAAAATAATTCAAATATAAAAAATAATATGCAATGACCTATTACTATCTCATCAACAATTTTGGTAAGGTAGGCATCTCCAAGATGATTCAGGAGTTAGGAGAGGAAAGACAGCGACATTGAAGAATTGAGAAAGTAAACTGCAGCGGGACAACCGACTGAGAGGGTTGAAAATTTCAAGGATTTTGATATATATAATTACATTTTAATCATGTTTTCTTATTTGATTATCTTTATGCTATTAATAATTTATATAAATATATTTATAGCTTTTTACGTATAGCAAAATACTTTGATGGGGCGGGTTTGGGTGTGGGTATGGGGCGGGAGACACTAAAACCATACCCACCCCATATCCATCAAGTTCTTTGCGGGTTTTACCCATACCCACCCCATACCCGATCAATGCGGGGATTCCTCGGGTTGACTGGATCAGAGGTGACAGATACCCGCGATCATGGGTTTGATTGTCATCCCTAACCGTCGCCCTTCGCCCCCTGTTTCTCTGTCTGATTCCGCCCTCTGCTTTTGTTGGCGTGGTGGGGATTTGAATCGTCTGGGTGGAGAGGTTCGTCGGCGTCGCAGCTAAAAGCGAGGAGCATATGGGGAGTGGAAGGGCAGATGGAGTCAGGCCTGCTCTTGGCGACAGTTTTGCAACCAACCTTCCTCGATCGGAGTTACTGTTGTCGGCTGCGGCAATTTCTTCAGGGCTCTGTGGGGGAGCGGCTCCCACTATAGACGGAGATCGCCCACGGCGGCCACCAGCAGGTTTCGGTACGACCTGATGGAGTATTGCCCAGAATTTCGATAATGGGAATTGGGATTGTCAAGAACCAGTTAATCCCAATAACTCAAGTTGTTGGGAGAGGTTCAATCGTGGATCATATACCACAACACTAACACGCCCCCTCAAACGAAAGCCACTCACAAGGGCTTGAAGTTTGCACAAGTCTGAAGACAAGAATACCATGTG
The DNA here is from genome assembly GCA_946122785.1 of Linum tenue. NCBI lineage: Eukaryota > Viridiplantae > Streptophyta > Magnoliopsida > Malpighiales > Linaceae > Linum > Linum tenue. Next base: position 16,514,671 of record CAMGYJ010000009.1, read on the forward strand.
CTTAACAAATGGGGGTCACCGGGAATCGAACACAAGACCTCTCGGTCACAGAAGGCTCTGACACCATGACAAGAACCAGTTGATCCCAATAACTCGAGTTGTTGGGAGAGATTCAATTGTGGATCATATACCGTTTACTAACACCCCCCTTCAAATTCAAGCCATTCAGATATACTTGGAGTTTGGACAGACACAGGTCTGGACACCGTGTGCTATAACAGAAACAGACGGGGTCACCGGGAATCGAACAGAAGACCTCACGGTCACAGAAGGCTCTGATACTATGACAAGAACCAGTTGATCCCAATAACTCGAGTTATTGGGAGCAACTGGTTCTTGACAAGGATGACAATAGCGAGATTGGTTTCAATCGTGGGTTGTTTCCAGATTGGCCCCTTTTCTTTATGGAGATCTGATTTGGGTTTGTGGCATGTTAAAAGTTACAAAAACACCTCTGTTTTTTGTATGTAGCTTTTGTGGATCTCGTCTGCACAGATTAGTCCCTTAAAAAAATTTATTTTTATTTTTTTGAAAACAAAAAATATTTTATAAAATTATGCAATATCCATGTGGCATGGTTAAATATTTGACTTTTTGCCAGATCAGCTAAAATCCCCCATCTCATTTAAAATTTTGCCACGTCATAGTTAACTAACGATCAACCGAATGGAAAGTTGACAATTTGACTATTAAATTGTTTTTTAAAAAATATGACTATTTTTTTATTTACCTAGACATTAATCGTGGATCGAACCATTCCGCTTTCTTAATTGCCGCTAGGGATGACAATTTCGACCTGACCCGTTTTACCTGACCTGTTTGGCCTATTTGGGGCAGGTCCGGCCTGCCCCGTAGGCAGGACGGGACGGGCATGGGTACTCTCATCGACCCGACCTGCCCTGACCCGCTCCATTTTCGACCCGTTCGTGCCTAAATTACATGTAATTTTAGTCAATTTACTTAGGATTTTTCTTTTATTACATCATAACTTAGCTATAATAAAGTTGTAAATTAGTGAAAACCTCAATTTCTCTAATAATTTAAATACATTTATCATAATATTGTTTGTTTTCTTGGTCTTATAATAAAAGTAACGAATATTTTAATATTTTAAATATAAATTGTATACCCATTAGGTCGACCTGTCCCGACCTGCAACCCGTGATAAATTACCCGACCTGCCACGGGCAGGTCTGGGTACAAAAAACCCGCCCTGTACCTTTCCATTGCCATTCCTAATTGCCGCAATAGTATAAAGCGCTAAAAACAAAACCGAACTTGTAATTTGACGCTATAAACAAAATCAAACTCTGAACTCTCCCCAACAGTACGGCCTTTCCAAAGCCACCACCATCTACCTCTCGCTTTCTCCGTCTCCTTCTCTCTCTTCCCAACTTCCCTTCTGTTATAAACGCGCTGCTACAGATCGGGAAATCACCGGGATCGACAAAGCAAGAATACGAGAGCGAGAATCGAAAACACGACACACGATTTACGTGGTTCACTAACACGATGTGTGTTAGCTACGTCCACGGGCGAGAGAGAGCCAGTTTCACTATATCTGAGGAGATTACAGATTACAGAGGAGTATGAGAAGTATTTATAGTACTTCTCCATGTGGGTCTAAACCTAATCCAATCTAGCAAAGGAAACGGTTACAGACCAGGCCCAGAACCCGAACCCAAATAACAGCGAGACCCCCGATTACCAGTCGTAGCGGCTGATAGTCCGATTCAAGTCATATCAACAAATCTCCACCTTGACTTGAATCCTCTTCCTCTGAAATCTCTGATGTACTCTGCTCCTTCTCTCTCTCTCGCCATCAATGCCCCGTAGGGCGGAGTCACCCACTCAAGACATTCAGCAAGTCCAAGCAGTGTTGGAACTTGCCATGTGGAACCGGCTTCGTGAACATATCAGCAGGATTATCCGCGGTGCCAACCTTCTTCACCTTAATCCTCTTCTCTGTCCTCAAGAAATGATACCTCACATCGATGTGCTTAGTCCTCTCATGGTGGACTTGATCCTTGGCCAAGCATATTGCACTCAAACTGTCGCAATACACCACTGCCTGATCATGATGTAGACCAAGATCACCAACCAGTCCCTTCAACCATATTCCCTCCTTAGCAGCTTCTGTCAACGCCATATACTCTGCCTCAGTAGTAGACAATATCACCGCCGACTGCAAAGTTGCCTTCCAGCTCACTACAGAACTCCCAAGAGTGAATACATAACCGGTCATCGATCTCCTCGTGTCAACATCTCCAGCATAGTCCGAGTCAGAATACCCAGACACCAAGCACTCTGTATCACTTCCGAAGCTAATCCCCACATCAGGTGTACCCTTAAGGTACCGGAAGATCCTCTTCACAGCCTGCCAATGCTCCTTCCCAGGTTGTATCATAAACCTGCTGACAACACTAACAGCATGTGCAAGATCAGGTCTAGTGCATACCATAGCGTACATCAAGCTACCTACTGCACTAGCATATGGGACTCTCGACATGTACTCCTTCTCAGCCTCTGACTGCGGTGCATAAGCCGAGGATAGATGAACATTTGAAGCACTAGGAGTATTTAGGGGCTTTGCTGAAGACATGCCAAACCTCGACAGTATCTTCTGGATGTAGCTCTTCTGTGACAAGAAAAGCTTCTTCTTCGACCTGTCCCTGTAAATCTCCATACCCAAGATCTTCTGAGCAGCTCCCAAATCCTTCATCTCAAACTCAGCACTGAGAAGCCCCTTTAACTTCTGGATATCAGACTTTGACCTCGCAGCTATGAGCATATCATCCACATACAGAACTAGATATATCATCGAACCATCCTCTGCCTTGCTGTGATATACACAACAATCATATGGACTTCTGTTGTAGCCCAGCTCAAGCATGTAGCTGTCAAATCTCTTGTACCACTGCCTCGGAGATTGCTTAAGTCCATACAAGGACTTCTTCAGCTTACAAACATAGTCTTCTTTTCCCGGAACCTCGAATCCTTCTGGCTGAGTCATGTAAATTTCTTCCTCCAACTCTCCATGTAGGAAAGCTGTCTTCACGTCTAGCTGCTCGAGCTCCAAGTCATAATGTGCCACTATTGCTAGTAGCACTCTGATCGAAGTATGTCTGACCACTGGTGAGAAAATCTCATTGTAGTCAACTCCTTCCCTCTGCGAGAAGCCTCGTGCAACCACCCGAGCTTTAAATTTCATGCCCTCTTTAGAAGTGATTCCTTCCTTCTTCTTGTAGATCCACTTGTTTGTAACAATCTTCCTTCCCTGTGGTCGTTTGACTAGCTCCCAAGTCTGATTCCTGTCATGGGATTCCATCTCATCTCCCATTGCGGCAAGCCACTTATCAGCTTCACCACCCGAAACTGCTTCTCTATAGGACTGTGGCTCTCCTGCATCCACTTCCTCAGCAACCTGAAATGAATACGCCACCATGTCCTCGAAGCCATACCTCTGTGGAGGTACTCCTGCAGTCGCTCTCTTTGGTCTACCGGAAGTAATAGACTGTTGAGCTCGTGCACTGGACTCTGAAGTTTCTGGCTCTGCAGAGACATCCTCATCATGTTGATCTTCTCCACCTTGGTGCTCAAACTCACTCTCATTGAGAGTTTGCAGCTCCACCTGTTTATCAACATTCCTGCTACCTTCAACAACCGTAACCTTCAACATGGGGTTAAACATAGACTTCTCATCAAATATCACATTTCTACTAAGTATAACTCGATGCTCAGAAGGTGACCAGACTCGAAATCCCTTAACTCCATCTCCGTAACCCACAAATACACCCTTCTTTGCCCTTGGGTTCAGTTTACCCTCATCCACATGATAATAAACAGGACACCCAAAAACTTTCAGTGAAGAGTAATCAGCAGGCTTACCATACCACACTTCATAAGGAGTCTTACACTCGATACCTGTGTGTGGTCCACGGTTGATCAGGAAGCACGCCATGTTCACTGCTTCTGCCCAGAATCTTCTCTCTAGTCCAGCATTAGAGAGCATGCACCGTGCTCTCTCCAACAATGTCTGGTTCATTCTTTCTGCAACGCCATTCTGCTGAGGTGTATCTCTAACAGTCCGATGACGGGCAATCCCTTCATCCTTGCAGAATTCGTTGAACTCAGAACTGCAGAACTCCAGACCATTGTCCGTTCGCAGCTTCTTGATCTTCTTCCCGGTCTGATTCTCCACCAATGTCTTCCACTGCTTGAACTTCGTGAAAGCCTCACTTTTCTGCTTCATCATGAAAATCCAAGTAAATCTCGAATAATCATCAATAATAGACAGAAAATACCTGCTGCCTCCAATGGATTCAACTCGTGAAGGACCCCAACAGTCGGAGTGGAGGTAATCTAGTATCCCCTTCGTCCGGTGGATACCCTTCTTGGGAAACTTGCTGCGATGTAGCTTCCCAAACACACAATGCTCACAGAATTCCAAATTCTGCACCTTGTGCCCGCAAAGAAGATCCCTCTTCGATAGAACTTGCATCCCCCGTTCACTCATATGCCCCAGTCTCATGTGCCAGAGAGTGGTCATATCTTCCTGTTGAACCTGAGACGATGCAACTGCAGCAGAGCCAGACAACACAGACCCTTGTAATGCATACAAGGTCCCACGCTTCACGCCCTTCAGTACCTTCCTCGAACCCTTGCAGACATACACAACTCCACCTTTTCCTTTGAAGCTGAAGCCCTTGCTGTCGAGTAGACTCAAGGAGATCAGGTTCTTCGTCATTCGTGGAACATGTCTGACATCATTCACGGTACAGAACGAACCATCATGTGTCCGAACCTTTATGGACCCGATTCCAACAACCTTGCAGACAGCTCCATTAGCCATGACCACATTACCACCATCTATCTGCTCGTAGGTTGTGAAGCAATCCCTGTTCGGAGACATATGATATGAGGCTGCAGTATCCAGAAACCACACATCACCACGATGTGCCTTCTCATCTACAGCCAAGGCGAGATCGTCTTCAGAACTGTTGTCCACTTCTGCCACGGCAACTGAACCTTGTTTCTTCTGTTGCCCTCTTCTCTTGGGACAGTTGTACTTCCAATGCCCCACTTCCTTACAGTTGTGACAAGCATCACCTGGCTGTGGACCGGGACCCTTGGAATTCTTGCTCGAATTCCCTTTACCAGATTTCTTCTTTCCCTTTCCACCTGTAACAGCCAAACCCGATGCCTCACCACCTGTACCAGATCCGGACGCCTTATGTCTGTTCTCTCTCGTATGAAGAGCAGACCTGACATCCTCCAACGACACGCTTTCTTTACCGGCAATAAAAGAATCAACGAAATTCTCATATGAACTCGGCAAAGAAACCAGCAGGATTAGGGCAGCATCGTCGTCATCAACTTGAACATCTATATTACGCAGATCCAGCAAACTAGAGTTAAGTTGTTCGAGATGTTCCCTCAAAGGCGTACCTTCTTGCATCCTCAAGCTGAACAACCGTTGCTTGAGATGCAGCTTGTTGGTTAGAGACTTAGTCATGTACAGACTCTCTAGTTTCAACCACAAGCCCGCGGCAGTCTTCTCAGCAGCGACTTCAATGATGACGTCATCAGACAACGATAGCATGATGGTCGAGTGGGCCTTCTCCTCCAGGGTATTCCACTCATCGTCATCGACCGCTGCCTTCTTCTGTTTCGCAGACAGCGGCCCCCACAGCCCTTGCTGTTTTAATAAAGCCTGCATCTTGATCTGCCATATAGCGAAGCTGTTCTTCCCCGTGAACTTTTCGATCTTCATGTTCACCGACGTCATTCTTCTGAATCGAAAACCCTAGCCTGATTTCCAGCCGCGGCTCTGATACCACTTGTTATAAACGCGCTGCTACGGATCGGGAAATCACCGGGATCGACAAAGCAAGAATACGAGAGCGAGAATCGAAAACACGACACACGATTTACGTGGTTCACTAACACGATGTGTGTTAGCTACGTCCACGGGCGAGAGAGAGCCAGTTTCACTATATCTGAGGAGATTACAGATTACAGAGGAGTATGAGAAGTATTTATAGTACTTCTCCATGTGGGTCTAAACCTAATCCAATCTAGCAAAGGAAACGGTTACAGACCAGGCCCAGAACCCGAACCCAAATAACATTGAGCCCATACACCGTGGGCCGGGGGCGTTGCCCCCGCACCCCCACCGGGGCGTTGCCCCTGGACCCCACTCGCTGACCGGTCAGCGAGACCCCCGATTACCAGTCATAGCGGCTGATAGTCCGATTCAAATCATATCAACACCTTCTGCAGCTCTCCTCTGCCCTCTCCTGTTCTGTTCAGTCATCAGTGCAAGTCCAACTAGCATTCTCCACTGGAAAGCCGGCGGGCGGAGTCAACCAACAACTAAACGGCGCGGAGACTCGCCGTGATCTCCGTGTCTCATGGGGTCTCTCTCCCTTGCTTCCATTACTGACCCCAGGACCATCTCTCCGTCTTCCTATTCTTCTCCTTCTCTTCAGATTCCTCGACATCTTGCCCATTCAAATGGCTTCTTTCCGTTCTCAAGCACCGGGTTTCTCGGCAGAATCACGAGCACGGGTCCGGTTCGCGCCGAAATGGTGAAACAGACTGCATCGGCAATCGATTTCAGTGATCCGGAGTGGAAGATCAACTACCAGAAGGATTTCGAGCGCCGTTTTAATATTCCACGCATAACTGATGTATTCCCCGACGCCCGGCCGATTCCTTCCACGTTTTGTCTTCGGATGAGGTACTCGGTCGTCGCTCCTATTTTCTCCGGCTCATTTGAATTCTTCTGGACGAACTGTAAACTTGGCAGAATGATTTCGTTTTCGTCAATTGTGTGGGATTTGAAACACTCGTTTTTTTCCCCCGGTTGTTTTCGAGTAATATATATATATTCGGTTTCGCTAAGCATCTCCTTGAATTGCCTATTCTATTGCTGAACAGCTCCAGTCATATCCCTTCAGAGTTGGTTCACTTTGTTTTGGACCACATTTTACAGGACTCCGGTGTCTGAGGAATTTGCCGGCGGTTATCCCTCTGATGAGGAATGGCATGGATACATCAGTAATAGCGACAGGGTCCTTCTCAAGGTACTTAAACCCCTGATCGCCTCTTAGTGAACTCTCTATAACTACATGTTGGGTCGCTGGATTATCATTTCTTATAATTGCCTAGATATGGATTTAAGCAGATGACAGTTCTTCCATTACATTTGGAGTTTTCTGGTAACTGTAGGTCCTGTCATAACTATTGAAGGGCAAGGGAGTGATGGTATTAGGGGTATTCTCATATAGATGTGTGTAGTTAATGTTGCGAACTAGACGAAGGAATGATTGCTAATGAACGCCCCTGCGGTTCAAACTGAATTGTTTCAGATGTTTACTTCTTCATTGAACATGTAAATCAACAAAAATGGCTAACCCAGAAGCCAAAGCTTCATTGAAAGACTGAAAGCATGCATGTCAGTTGGATGTTAAGGTTCCGCATGCTCAACTCCAAGAAGCAAAGTCTTGGTTCACCCTTTTCAAATTAATCACCTATTGGCAGCTTCTTGATGTTTATCTTTCTCCAATGTTTCAGACTATAAATTTCGCATCACCCAACTCAGCTGGAGCAGTGTGCATTGACCCTGCCTGTACCTGGGTTGAACAATGGTACTTATTCCATTAGTCGTCCTTTATTTTCATAGGCTCCTAAATGGAGAAAATATTGTTATAAGCTCCAGCTTAAGTTTTCATTAGGCTGCAACATTTTGTGGTCTCCATTCAATGTCTGCATATTTCCCCTTTCTTTTGCTAGTTTTTATCTAGTGACAATAATAACAAAACTTGTTAGGGTTCACTGTGCTGGACCTCGGGAGAAGATTTTATGGTCTCCATCAATGTCTGCATATTTCCCCTTTCTTTTGTTAGTTTTATCTAGTGACAATAATAACTTAAACTTGTTAGGGTTCACCGTGCTGGACCTCGGGAGAAGATTTACTTCAAACCTGAGGAAGTGAAGGCTGCTATTGTTACTTGTGGTGGATTATGTCCTGGCCTCAATGATGTCATCAGACAGGTCTGCACCACTTAAGATTTGTCTTCTCCATAGGAACTGACGAACTGTATAGATGCTTATTGTTGTGGTCTTAAAACTTCCACAAAAACAAAGGAGAGTTTGTCATCTCCTGCCTAAGAGTTATCACAAATGAGACATATGCTCGTTGTGCAAACCATCTAAAGCCTCATCATATATAAAAAAAAACTTTAGATTGGCTACTCGTATGGTTACTTTTGGCAGGTTGTCATTACACTTGAAATATATGGTGTTAAAAGTGTTGTGGTCTTAGAACTTCCACAAAAAACAAAAAAAGAGTTTGTCATCTTCTGCCTGAGTTTTATCACAAATGTGAATATGCTTGTTTTGCAAACTATCTAAGCATCATCATATATACAAACAGATTGGCTACTCATATGGTTACTTTTGGCAGGTTGTCATTACACTTGAAATATATGGTGTTAAAAGTATTGTGGGGATTCCTTTTGGTTATCGTGGATTTTCTGACAGCGACCTTAGTGAAATGCCAGTAAGTTTCATATTTCTGTGGCAGTTTTGGTTGCTTTAGTCAGTACACAATGGAACTGGAGATGCCTCTCCTTCATTTTTTGTGAATGCTTAGTGCCCAATCTATTCCTTTGATTGTCAGCTATCAAGGAAAGTGGTTCAGAATATCCATCTTTCTGGTGGAAGTTTGTTAGGAGTTTCACGTGGAGGTCCCAGTGTCAGTGACATCGTTGATAGGATGCAGGTACTAAACTTTCCTTTTCGATTGGAAACTATTTTGTTATTGTCTCTTGATATGCATACTAATTTCAAAAGTTTAGCATGTTCTTATGATGCATTCTTTACCTTGATGCTATTAGGAAAAGGGAATCAACATGCTTTTTGTACTAGGTGGGAATGGTACACATGCTGGGGCCAACGCCATACACGAAGAGGTTGATAAGCTTATCTCTGATTTATTTCCTGTGCTACTTTGACTTTTTATCCGATTCAGAGACGTGTTGATTATATGGCTTACGAGTGAGTTCAGCCTAGTTTATCCTTTCTGAATTCTCTTCTAGAAGGTAACTCTTTGAGAAACTGTTATGACTTAATGCGAAACCCTGTGTCGAGCATAAAGGGTTGACCAATGGATATTTGGTCTGAGTTCCATGAGCAGACTGTTGTTTCCAGAATTGCCAGAAAATCTTCTTGATTTTGAGATGTAAACTACTGTTACTGAAGCTATCTGAAGTTGGTTCAGGTTTTCCTATGACAGGATATTAAGGCATACTTAAAATCAGAACATTAAAGTAATCTAAATACGTGTATAATACTAGAAGTGTTCATGTTAACGCTTTTATTTGATAATTCTAACCTTCCTCCCGGTAAAGCTCTAAACTACTATAATTTAATAATTTCTAAATTTTTGTTTCCAGTGCCGTAAAAGGAAGCTGAAGGTAGCCGTAGTTGGGGTGCCAAAGACCATAGATAATGACATTTTATTGATGGATAAAACTTTTGGATTTGATACTGCTGTAGAGGAAGCACAAAGAGCAATTAATTCTGCCTACATTGAGGTAATCAAACTCGATTTATTCATTTCTGCATTTCACTTTTATTTTGGGTTGAACTTTACTGCTCTTTTTTCCCCTATGGCCTCTGTCCAATATTTATACATATCATCTTGCATCGTTATTCCCTCCAGGCTCACAGTGCTTATCATGGAGTTGGAATTGTGAAATTAATGGGACGTGATAGTGGTTTTATAGCTATGCATGCATCCCTTGCTAGTGGACAGATTGATATTTGCTTGATACCAGAGGTATGTGCCTCTTGTTGCAAGTCTACAACCATATCTACCTTGTTTATGCATGAATATAATTGATATACGGTCTTGCAAAAAAGGTACCATTTGAATTACATGGACCTCATGGTGTCTTGACACATCTCAAATACTTGATTGAGACAAAGGGATCAGCTGTGGTCTGTGTGGCAGAGGGAGCCGGACAGGTGAGTGTTACTGCAACATTTCTGTGTGCTGTGTAGAAGGTTTTCAATGCCCTGAGCAGTCCTTTTGATGAGGTTCCAATGTCACTTACCTTGCCATTAAAACTATTGCTACTGCCTTTTCTAATCTGTCTAATAACTGGAGGACTGGTTACAGTTAGATGTAAAGAGATTGCTTAAATAGGTCTTGCATTCCACAGTTGATTTGCACACAATTCAGTTGGGAATGTGATGTTTGTGAGAATGGAGAGTGGGTTTAAGTGAGGATCTCTTATTTTCTTTGTTTTGACTACTCTTTGTGTTGCCTCTTTATCTAGAACTTGCTTCAGAAAACCAACGCTAAGGATGCCTCTGGAAACATTGTACTAGGTGACATTGGTGTACATATCCAACAAGAGGTCAGCTGTTGTTGGTTTTAGTCTTGCCTTCAGCTTGCACTGGCTTATTTGAAAAGAGACATTGTCCAAAGATAAAATGCTTGAAGAGTTGGTGTTAACTTACTTCCTTACTGCTCTTTCAGACGAAGAAGTATTTTAGGGAGATTGGCGTTCATGCCGATGTTAAGTATATAGATCCAACATACATGATTCGTGCATGTCGTGCAAATGCCTCAGACGGAATTCTATGCGCTGTTCTTGGACAAAATGCTGTAAGTTTTCCCTGATTCCCTTTCTCCTATGAAAGTATTTCAAATTATTAGCTTAGGGGAAAGAACTGGTATCATTTCCGTTAATATATGTAAAAAGACGAGACCAATTTATCTCAATAACTTTAGTTGTTATTGATAAAAAAAATGAAAGAGAATAACTAGTTGTTGTAGACATCGAACAGTGCATGTTATCTCATCTTGACCATGTTGGCATTTAATCTTGCTTGGTAGCCTAAAAATAGCTGCGATTAATGCTCATTGTCACTTCTACTTGATATCTTAGATGCGCGGTTCTTTGTGGCAGGTCCATGGCGCATTTGCAGGATACAGTGGGATCACAGTAGGCATATGCAACAACCATCTGATTTATGTGGGGTCCTGTACTTGAGATAGAATTTGGTCATCCCAAATATGAAATGAAACCAAACTTTGTCTGATTATCTTTCTGGGTAAATGAAGATCAATGACAGATAAATGAGATTACTAAAAAGTTTCATATTTGGTCACTAAAAATATTTAATTTCACTTGTGATTAGTTAAATGTTTTAATTTTGGACACTTTTCGTTTAATTTCGTTAACTTTTGCTTATGTGACAATTAACTTTTATAATTGACCGTTAAATGTATAACGTGGCAATTAAAAAATATTAAAATAAAATTTTTTTTAAAAATTTTCCACAACATATATCCAACTATTAAAAAATAAAAATAAACTTAAAGCTCCCTGTCGGGTTTCTCCATTCATCGCTGCCGGCGGATTTCTCCCACGAGTTCGCCGGCCTCTGGCTGTTGACCTAACACTTTTGCCGAACAACCATCCCGAGCTCTGGCATCTGCATCAGTTTTGAGTTTCGGTCTGTGGAAGTCGACGGGTTCGCTTTCAACCATTTCGTGAAATCGTGGGCTTCGATTCCAGGTCCGGAGGTTGGGACTGAGCTGGATCAAGAAATCGCTGACGTGCCACGATAGAGCGCTGATCGAGGAGATCAGAGAGCTCGAGGATTTGCTTATGGAAACCATAGGAAGTAATCTGTTGTATTGGGATGAGGATTCCTGCCGACATATGCTCACTGGCAAGGTCCGCGCGACGTTCTGGATTGACCCGTGAGCATATTTGCAAGATGAAAGCTTCTTTGGCCAGCCGCAATGGTAGCAAACAGTTGATAACGATGTAATTGCATGATTTTATACCCCTATTTCTTATCCATTTGCGGAGCATAGTTGTGTGTTTTGGCCTATTTTACGTCGGGTTGTGCTATTTTGTCCTATTTCAGGTCCCAGGCGTCGAAGAGAAGGCCAAGCTCGAGTTTCGGATCGTTTGAAAGTCGTTTGGTCGAGCCAGGGCCAAAACACGGGCAGGAGGCCCTCAGAACACGGCCGTGTTCCTAGCCGTGTTTTTACCGCCGAGACTTCCCACCATAGAGCTACACCAGCTAAAAAACACGGGCGGGGTCAACCAGAACACGACCGTGTTTTGCACAGAACACGCCCGTGTTTTCCCAAGGCACGTGGCCGTGTTTTTATGCCGAATCCAGAACACGGGCGGGCTGGACCAGAACACGCCCGTGCCCTCGACCGTGTTCTGGCCAGTGATGCCCTTTTAGGCAGTTTTCAGCCAAATTGAGGGGGGATTCGAGTTTTAGAGAGACAGAGCGATTCCTAGAGAGAGAAAGCGACGAACAAGAGTCTCCAAGTGCCCTAGCTTGATCTTCATCACCATTGGAGCTTGGCTTGAGCTTGGAAGAGTGCCGATCAACGTCCAGAAGTCGAATTCCATCCTTCACAGTATGGTTTCCGCATCTGATTCTGCTTTTGCTTCTTTCTCCATGGAGTAGTTCTCCCATTCATCTGGGTGTGGGAAACCCTAGATCTGTATGTTAGGATTGATTGTATGAACCCAAGTACTGTTTCTATGATTTGATTATATTCGATTGAGGTTTGAATGATTGAATGACATGAATCTTGATCAAATTCCTGTTGTTTCTGCTTTAACCTAGAATGAGAATATCTGCCTAGGTTGATAGAGCATCCTTAATTGAAGGTAGCGAATTGGTGACTTTAGTCGAGGAGCCGATTCGCTATTCTGTACCGAAGTCAATTCGGTAGTGGAGGTTTGGTTCGTTAGGGCCTCAATCTGTTTACTCCGGTGGAGGTTAGTCGCCCGCTAGAGACTCGGATTGAGAGGGTCTGAAGACCTTTAGTCGAGACTTCAGACTGTTTAAGAACCTTCCGCAGTATAACTATCATAGAAATTGAACTTGGTAATTACAATCCGGCTTAACTGCAGTCTAGGGGGAACCATATCCGGGTGACCTCTCTTAACCTGAAAACAACCGTTTAGTTGCTTTGCTTGCTTGTTAGTTTAGACTTTCACTAAAGTTTCATTGCTAGATAATACAAATTCACTGAGTAGTCATCACATCTAGGACCCGGGTTGACAAGAAAACCCAAACCCGCTATACTACGCTTTAGGAAGTGGTTTCACTTGGCCATTTTCTAGAGTGACAGTAGGAGTGAGTCAACAGTCGACGTTGGGATCAACCAGGTTCTTGGCCTTTCAGTTAGTTGGAAAATTTTCAAATTTGTTAAACCTGTTGTGTCTGATTTGTAGCCACTTACAATTATATGAAATTGTCACAAAAGTTTCGGAAGTTGTCTCGTGACTGTGGGTCTTGCTATGTTTTTGTCTGGCTAAGATTGTGTGTTCACCTAACCATGTCGATGGTTCAGAGAGATAGTTTCGTCTGAGGAGGCTCCCTCCTCTCTCCTGCTGCTCCATCGGTCTCCGAGATGACCGTTGGGACCAAGCCTCCATCTGATGAGGGTGACCACTGCCTCAAGCCGCCAGATGGCTCACCACGAGCTCGCCGGCCCAACCAACGAAGAAATCCAAGTGTGTTGAGAGTAACATCTCTCATGGCCAAGGGGAAAGGGAATTTCCTATTGTCACTGCAAGCAAAATTGCGACCCAATGGAAGCCGAACAAGCCAGGAAAGGGGGAGACCAGATCACCCAATGAATGTGAGCCTACCGAAGGCAACATATAAAGACAGAATTTTGGGCAACACTCCCCCGTCGGAATTCTCGGATGAGGAAGAGCTAATGTACGATGAATCAGAAGGGGAAGATGGGGATGACGACCCGGATTGTCCGACAATTAGGGTTAAGAATAGCACGAATTGCAGAATCACAAAAATTTGGCACATAGCGATTACCTTTAGAGTTTTGGGTACTTTCTCCCCTTTGCCTCCCTTCAACGAAGGGTGATGAAGATGTGGGTCAAAACTGGAGGAATCAAAATCGGCGACATCTACAATGGATACTACCAAGCAATATTTGACTCCCAGTTGGATCACGATCGAGCCCTGTATGGAGGGCCTTGGACGGTGGAGGACCATTACATCGTCTCGGAACCATGGAGGCTCGATTTTGATCCAGATTACGGCACAATCGACAAAACGTCGGTTTGGGTAAGACTTTCTAGATTACCTCTTGCTTACTTTGATGAAGAGATTTTGTATAACATCGGGGACAAACTGGGGAGGGTAAAAAAATTGACTACAACACTGCTAATGGATTCTGGGGGCAACTATGCTATAATCTGTGTTGAAATAGATCTTCGGAAGAAGCTTGTTTCGAAATATAGGTTGAAGAGGAGAGTGAGGAGGTTTGAATACGAAGGGCTCTACATTGTCAACTTTGAGTGTGGCCATTATGGAAGGAGGAAAAATGCCCTTTCCACCTTGAGGGTACCGTTCTATCCTCGGAGGACAGAACCAAAGATCTAACATTGTCAACTCTGAGCCCGGAGATCATACCAAAAATCACTGAGGACTTCAGGCCATGGATGTTGGCAACGAGGATTAGAAGAAGAAGGCAGTCAACAAAGAAGACATAAACAACAATAGAAAGGAAGAACAACGAAAAACTGCATCAGGATCCCGCTTTGCATCACTGGAAGAAGAAGAGAAGAACGATGAAGGGTGGAATCAGATAATGAAAAAGAACAAAACCCTCCATTTGAGGCTGAGGTTCAAGAATAGATGGAGGTGGATTAAGCTGAAATTAGAAGTACAGAAAAGAAAGACGAGAGGAAACCAGGGGGAGAAAGGGAAAAGATACCCTAGAGGAAGAAAGAAAAGAGAAGACCGAGAAAGCAAGGGATAACAAAATCAAGAAGGAAATGAAAAGGAAAGAAAACCAGAAGACCACTCCAGAGAATTACAACCAGAAAACAACATGCAAGACACAGATGGGGAAGGATCTTATGGTCCCAGCCATTCCAGCTAAAGAGACCAAGGCAGGAAAGAAAACTGAAGAGTGTCCACTTGTCCCCCAAAAGCCTAACAAGAGCCAAAGAGGAACAAGTAAACCCAGTGGTAGTGACATGAAGCAGGACAAAGTCAAAACCTCTTCAATTGGTGCAACAAAGGGACACCAGCCTAAGATGAAAGGACTGTCTCTTGGTAAAGAAGCAAAAGAGGGACAAAAAATGAATCACAATCCCCTGAAAGTGGGATTAACCAACCCAGGAAGCTGGAATTCAAAACCAGCCTAAGAACGAGGCCTCTAAGCTAGAGAATGCTACTCTACCCAAAGTAACAATTGCCATTGGGGAGTTCGAGAAGGAAGAGATGGCAATGGTCGTCGACGCAGCCTCATCCTGAACAATTGGTCATGCCAGGGAAGTCCTCTTAATGCTTGTTTGGTTAAAGTCTTCTCTTGAAATTGCAGGGGTGCCAAGCACCCTAAGTTTTTGTCTACCTTTGAATTGTACACGAATCTGTACAAACCAAATTTTGTGTGTATACGTGAACTAAGAATCGGTGATGATGCCCTGGACGTCATCAAGAAAATGGGTTTCGATTCCCATGCTATCTCTGATGCATCAGGCTTCAGTGCGGGGATCTGGGTCCTTTGGGACAGTACACAACTCACTATGGAGGTGGTGAACAAGCAAAAATGGTTTATCCATCTTCAATGCTCATGAAGCAGGAAATTCCTTTGCCCCTTCTCGGCCATCTATGCCAGTCCCAAAGATTTTGGAAGAATGGATTTGTGGGATGCTCTTAGGAGGTTTTGAAGACTCACCAAAATACCATGGATGATCACTAGGGACTTCAACTCCATCACTCACTCTTCTGAGAAGGCGGGAGGGCCCCCCCCTTTAATCATGCAAAGACCAGGGCCTTCAACGAATGCATAAAAGACTGTGGCCTCATCAATCTGGGTTTTTCCGGACCAAACTTCACTTGGTTCAAGAGTTCAAGAAGAGTTAAAGAAAGATTAGACCGAAGCCTTTGCAATCTTGAGTTGCACCAACAATTCCCCGAGTCCTCTGTCATTCATTTGACTCTGCTCAAGTCTGGCCATCGCCCTCTCCTCACTTGCTCCACAGGCCATCATAGAGACGACAACCTGGTGAGACGTTTCCATTTCCTTGCACCTTGGCTTTCCCATGATAATTTCTTTCCTTTCCTTAATGAGAACTGGAAGATTGACAATGATTTTCTACCCTCCTTGCAGGACCTGGCTATCAAGCTTCAGGAGTGGAACATAAAATTCTTTGGTAACATCTTCAAGAGGAAGAAGATCCTGCTCAACAAGCTGAACTCACTTGAATTCCTGAACGAAAGGAGCCCCGCCCTCTTTCATTGGAACAAGAGAACAAAACAAGGATTGATTTGGAGTAAACCCTGTGGCCTGTGGGAGGAGGAATTGTTGTGGATCCAAAAGTCAAGATCCAACTGGTGGACTCATGGAGACAACAACACACGCTTCTTCCATAATAGCACGTTGTGAAGACGAAAGAGGAACAAAATCCTTGCGCTGAAGGATTCCTTGGGAAACTGGATCGAGGACCCTGATGCCCTGTAGACCATGGTCAGGGACTTCTACATCAACCAGTACACCAAAGATGTCGAAGACTCCTGGCCTTCCATTCCTGCTGACTTCCCGTGCCTCGAGATGGAAGCTTTTGACAGGACCAAGCAACCTCCCAACCCTGATGAGATCATAACCATTATCAGGAACATGGATTTGTTGAAAGCACCAAGAAAAGATGGCTTTCACGCAATTTTCTTCCAAAAGTGTTGGGACAAAGTGAGAGCCGACCTGATCAGTTTTGTCAACTCCTGTATTGTCTCACCTGAGCAAATCAGGAGGGTGAATGGCACCCTTCTCACCCTGATCCCAAAAATTGAAAATCCCTCTTTCATGACTCACTTTCGGCCCATTAGTTTGTGTAATGTGAGATATAAGTGGTGGCAAAATGCTTAGATGAAAGGCTTAAGCACCTGATGCCCCATCTTATCAACCCCAACCAAACTAGCTTTGTTCCTCAAAGTCATATTACTGATAACACTCTTATCTTGCAGGAAACTGTCCACTCCATGACAAGAAAGAAAGGATCCATGTTGATCAAAATTGACCTTGCAAAAGCATACGATAGACTGGACTGGAACTTCCTAGAAGAAACTCTGGTTTCAGCGAGGCTACCAGCAAGTTTTGTGGAGATGGTTATGAAGTGTGTGACTACCACAGAGCTTCAGGTCATGAGGAATGGAGGAGAGACATACAGCTTTACACCCAGCAGAGGCCTTCGTCAGGGATGTCCCCTTTCCCCTTACCTTTTTACTTTATGTATTGAACGATTGAGTCATAGCATAGTTAGAGAGGTTAAGAATAAGTCTTGAAAATCCATGGTTCTTTCTGTGAATGGTCCTCCCCTCTCCCACCTTTTCTTTGCGGACGACCTGGTCCTTTTTGCTGAGGCTTCCCCCCCAAGCTATCTGTTTGTTGAACTGCTTAAATAGTTTTTGTGAAGCCTCGGGTTAATTGATTAGCAAGGATAAGTCTCACATTTTCTTCTTGCCTAACACTAGAAGTGATGTGAGACAGTCCATTTATGGCGTCCTTGGTATCCAATCCACCAATGACCTTGGAAAGTATCTTGGGGTTCCAGTGCTTCATGGCAGAATTACTAGGAATACCTACAAATATATCATTTATAAGATTGACAAAAGACTTACAGCCTGGAAAGCAAAAACTCTATCCCTTGCTGGAAGAGTTACCCTTGCTCTTTCATTCTTGAATGTCATTCCAACCTATGCCATGCAAACTAGCATCCTCCCTGCCTTGGTTTGTGACGCAATCGACAAAAAGGTTAGATGGTTTGTTTGGGATTCACAAGAAGGAAGGAGGAAATCCCACCTTGTTGCTTGGGACAACATTTGCAAACCTAAAAGTTAGGGTGGTCTTGGTCTGAAGTCTACTAGGATTCTTAATTTAGCTTACATGATTAAGATAGTGTGGCTCATGTTTAATGATGAAAAAGCTCTTTGGGTGCAGGTTCTCCATGGGAAGTATTTTAACCACAAGGATGGAATGATTGTTTCCATGAAGAAGAGCAATCACTCTACCCTTTAGAAAGCTGTGCTTAAAGCTAACATGCTTTTGGACTGACCCCTGGATTGACCACGATATTATCCTTGCGGACTTTATCCAGCAATATCTTAAAGAGGATGAGATGAACTTTGCTGTTGCTGATTGAACTACAAGGGAAGGAAACTGGGATTGGAGCAGACTCAATAGCCTCCTTCATGATGAGATCCTATCTCTTATTGCAGGTACTAACGTTCTTATTCCAGGTTCGGAGGAAGACAAACACATCTGGGGTATTGAACATGATGGGAAGTTCCGCCTCAAGTCTGCCTATAACCTTGCCTCGGATTCCTTTGGGAGGGAGGAGGATGCGATCTGGAAGGGCATTTGGAAATGGAAACGACCGAGCAAGATTAAGCACTTCCTGTGGCTGGTGACACACAACAGATTGATGACAAACAAGGAAAGATCAAAGAGAGGGCTGACAACTAACAGCAGCTGCCCCCATTGTAACAATACTGAGGAAACAATGGAACATATCCTCCATAGCTGCAAGAAGGTCAAGGGTGTTTGGAGCCATTTCAAGGCCTCCATTACTGATCATGATCCCAGCCACGACTTCAAATCCTGGCTACTCATCAACATGAAAGATCATAGCAAAGGAACGGATTTTAGATTTATTTGCTGGTGTTTATGGAAGCAGAGAAATGAAGAACATATGGATGGAAAATCTTTCTCTGAGATGGGACTAATTCAAAGAATCTTAGTCTGCTTTACCATTAATACCAATGTTGTGGCTAACTCTTTTTGTATTGGGTTGGACACGGGAATCAATAGAGAAAGAAGCTTCACTCATGGAAACCCCCCAAGGAAGGCTGGATCCAACTGAAAAGTGACGAAAGCTACAAAAGCTCAAACCAGTGCTGCTACTGGTGGATTGCTCAAAGACCATATGAGAAAATGCACAACAGCCTTTGTTTGTAACCGGGGATCTTGTACCATCACTAGGGTGGAGCTGAAAGGTGCCATTGAAGGGTTAAGGATCTCTTGGGAGAAGGTATATAGGAAAATTGAAGTCAACTTAGACTCTACTATTGCTGTGAGTATTTTGAAAGGAGGAGGGGACGTGAGCAACATGCACATATTACTTGCCCTCCAAGCTAAAGAGCTCCTTACACGTAATTGGGATGTGAAAATTAACCATGTGTATAGGGAGTGTAATTTTGTAGCCGACTTCTTGGCTAGCAAGGGTTATGATGTTTATTTTGGCACGCATCAAATTGATACGTACGACCCCAAACTCTTGTATTGGTTGAACTACGACGCTAAGGAGATTTCCCAAGAGCGTGATATTTTAATGTGATTCTGGATGCTTTGCATCCGTCTTCTTATAAATAAATAAAAAAGAGATAGTTTCAATATGAATTTTCATCAAAGCTTGTATTATGCAACAGAAAGAAGTGGTAATAGCAGGGGGATACATTGGGACAAGGAAATAGTTTCCATATCTTTTCATTAAAGCTTTTTATAGGTAGACAAAACCCTAGCTCCAACCCCGCTGTCTGCTATGGAATGGGAGCTTCCGTTGATGCGTATGACTACATCATCACGAATTGCCGCTGCACCTAACGAGGAGTTCGTCATAGCTCCATCATCCACGACATCACCACCCGCCAATGTAGCTCAGAGTTCTCCATTGTCCGACTTCGCTGCAGTTTTGATAGTCGCACCACTGATTCCCCCACTGCCTACCAATGATAAGGTTGATGCCAGCGAGTTGTCATCGTTTGTTGTGAGCCTGGTGACCCAACAATCATCACCAATAGATCCGTCCATAAAGCTAAACTCCAAACAACTTGGGGTTTTGGATCGAGGGTTAAACGAGGTCATAGTTGCTTTCGAATATGATCTCAAGCCAAGTGAGCATCTATGTCGAAGTAAGATGTGGAGACGCCGCATTATGAACTCGAGGTATCAGAAGAAGAGGGTGAAGAGCGGCAACTAAGTTAACAAGTTGCAATCGTGGCAAAAATCATTGGGCACCTTTGAGCACAGAGATGAGCAAGTCGCGGAGAACAAGGAACTCATAGGGAACAACTAAGTCTCGATTAGTGTACACGGGTTGCCTAAGGCGCGACCATCACCACTGCTCGTCCTTGGCATCATCACCACTGTAGCTGAGGATACAACCACGTCCGTCAACGCACACCTGTCAATCGTAGAACTAGACCTAGCTGCAACGACCGCGACCATTCCTCGAGCTTCCTCACCAACAACTATGACCACTACTAACGTGAAGGAGCTAGCTTTGTTTTATCCTGTCGCTGATTTGGATTCTACCAAGTTGGATACAACCGCTGCTCCTTCAAGAATGGCACCTCCATCATCGCATGAGTTTGCGCCTGTAGCGACTACGTTACCGGGATACCAGAATGCTACTGAGGATGTCTAGAGTGTTGACACTACCGCTCCAAGGATTAAACTAGGATTGGATCGCTTGACGTATGGTGTAAAGATGAAGCCCACCGCCATCATCACATGAATTTGTGCATGTAGCGACTACGTTTCCTGGATAACAGAATGCTACTGAGGATGTATGGAGCATCGACATTACCGCTCCAAGGTAGAAACCAGGGTTCGATCGCTTCAAGTATGGTGTAAAGATGAGACAAGATGGGCGATGAGCACAAGAGCCTTTCGTTGGATCTTCGTCATTCTTTGATGTGGGCAGTGAGCAAAACGAGGGTAACAAAGGTGGCCAGGGTAATACACAAGTTGCGATCATAATAACAAAACAATGGAATTGTCTTCGGGGGGTCCATGTTTGGAACAAGGCTCGATGGTGGCTACGAAAGATAGTGTCCTGGGACTTGCGGGTGGAATCGTGAAGGAGGCCGACTCAAATTCTTATGGAAGTAAATGGACGTCTGAGGCCCCTAAGGACGTGACAGAGGTTAGCACATCCTTTGGTATTAACGAGATCAATTATGGAGCTCTTATCCCTCAAGGAGTTGAAAGTGATTAACTTTGAGTTTCAAACTGAGACGTGAAGGTAACCCCGAAGGACAGGCTATGGAGTGGAGGTTTGGTTTTGTTGAAGTGTTACGGGGATGGCATGAAGACAAGATTTGCATACAAAGAGCCTATCATTATGCTTCTGTACGTGACTTGCATAGGATGCATGGAATTTGTTGTTTTTGCATGAGGATTGGCTTGGACGTGGATGGGAGTGAGGATATGGAAGTCGGTGGAGAGGGTATGAATCATGATAATAGAAAAGAGTCAAATCGAGTTGGATTTTCTGGCGGATCTGTTAGAGTACCAAAGCGCAATTGGAAGTATCGCAAACGCAATTGTGAATTTCACACATTCATTGTCGCTTACAATGAGTTGAAGGGAGGTTTCTTCTACATTGATACATGTTGAAAATGGTTTTTGTTGATTCTCTAATTAGCTCGAACCTTGCGGATAAAGTTCTTGAAAGGAGGGAGGGATGTTACGGGACGACTTTTGGCCTAAATAGGATCGACCCAAGGCATCATTTTTACCCGTCTTATCATCATCGTTATGGTTCATTATGTTAGTTAGTAGTCTAGTTGGGCTTAATTAGTAGTAATCATTGTTTAGTTATGAAGTGTTGTAGACGTGGGTCATTGTTTATCAAAGTAGGATAAGGAAAAGTGTAAGGTATTGGCCAAGTAAAGTGGTCGACTATTAGGTTTATGATTCTATAAATATGTACTTCGGTATTAGTTTGTATTATGGTTAATGAATGAAAAATAGTTTATCTTTGCGTATTTATTATTTCGTTTAGTAGTTTCGTAGTTAATTCGGGGTTGTTCTCGCCATTAAGGAGATCCTCTACTTGAGAGCGTCGAGAAAGCTATTCCAAAAAGTCCGAATATCAAAGATCCAACACGTAGAATTCCGCCCCGACGACGCATCTACATAATAGGGTGTTACAATATGTGTAGCAGAATCCCGTGCAGCGTTGTTGGCCAACAAAGGGCAGCATGAGATATCCACCAAGCTTCCTCATGGACAAGCCACCCACCCAGCCGCGAGTATTCCTAGCTAAACACTGTTCGGTATGCCGAGTAATGATGGCACGAGGTAACCACCCCAATCACCAGGACGGAGTACATCACTTGCAATTGATCCCAATTTACAAGGCACTAGTGGCCATGAGACCAAGCAGTAGGAGGATGACTCCACAGTTTCTGAAAGGATCACTCAGAGATAGTCATGCATGTGCTACAACCTACAAGACTGTCCATTTCCCAAGTTAACTTGGATGAAGCTCGACCCACTTTCTGATCACCAGATGTTTTTAGGCAATCATTTGCAGGAGTAGATCTTCTCAAATCTTGGTCATGGTTCCTCTAGCCTTTTTTTTTTTTTTTTTTGCCTCATTTGCTAGTCCCTTTGGAAGACAAGGAACGATCGTGTCTTTTCAAGCAAGATCATCTCAGTTGAACCCTTCACTCAACATATCCTAGCATAGATAATGTAGTGAGGAATTCCATCGACAAAGATAGGCTAGTTCATATGCCTCGTCTTCCCATGAGAATGAAGGTTGAGATCTCGTGAAAGCCGCCACATCCCGAGTGGGTTACCCTTAATACCGACGACTCCGTTCATTCTGAATAAGGACATGCTTCGATAGGGGCCCTGGTTAGATATCACACTAGATGTTGCTTGAATGCATTCATAATGAACTTGGTTTTTGTTCTATAACTCGAGCATAAATTAGGG
The DNA here is from genome assembly GCA_946122785.1 of Linum tenue. Classification (NCBI taxonomy): domain Eukaryota; kingdom Viridiplantae; phylum Streptophyta; class Magnoliopsida; order Malpighiales; family Linaceae; genus Linum; species Linum tenue. Next base: position 16,537,490 of record CAMGYJ010000009.1, read on the forward strand.
GCACCGTGGAAGGTCTTCAGCTGGCTTGGAATATTGGATTTTGGCGCATCATAGTTGAGTTGGACACCAGATGCACGGTGTAGCTACTTCAAAGCAGAGAGCACCATGATCATCAAAATTCCATCATCATCCATAGATTCCAAGATCTTTTTGATTGAGACTAGGAATGTTAGTCTCCCATGTCTATTGTGCGGCTAACAAGAGTGCAAGATACTTGGCAAGACTAGGGCATGATTTATTTTTAGGGTTTCATTGTATTTCTAGTTCCCTCCTACTTTGTTCCATCTCCTTTTGTATGACTAACAGGTTCTAACTAAGCAATGATTGGTTGTGAATGAAATAGTGTTGCCAAAACCAGACTGGTCGGACTAGTAAAACCAAGACCTAACTACCTACCCGACTCGAAACTACAAAAAAGATGAGCTTTGAACCGAACGACAGGTTAACAGTTCGAACGGTCAATCTCCCAAATCGCTCGAATGGACCAGCATGTTCGAGCAATCCACCCACCAATTGACTTGCTGTCCTCCGTCTCCGCCATCATCGTTGGTGACAACTATCACCACCCTCGTCGCCGTCAATGTCCTTCATCACTATCTTCATCACCAATGATGACTAAAACCACTCTCGTCGTCGTAGTTGTCCTCCTTTTTCTTTCCTCTTGTCATCTCCAGAAAGAAAGAGAGGTGGAGAGGTCAGATCGAGTATAGAGAGAAAGGCAGGTCTAGAGTTTGAGGGAGACAAAACATAGAGGGAGATGAAGAGGAATGGTTGTTTCTGGTGAAAAGTTAGAAGAATCCAAGGCATTGAATGACAAGCAAAAGGTGAGATGATATCAGGCTTCTTTTTTTGGGTGTTGTTCTTTGATAAGTGGGAGGAAGAAATTGATAGAAAGAGGGAGAGAGACGACACTAGGCTAGGGTTTCAAAATGGGGATTCAAAGAGCCTCTCTCCTCTACTGCTAAGTAGCTTCGTATTTTTTATTATAATTTTTACTTTTTTTTTGGCACACTCTTTTGTCTAATACATTAGGCGAATTCCACATCGGCAAAGCACGAGAGAGATCCATGGTTCATAAGTAAGAAACTGAGTTTAACTGACAAGACGCGTTGTAGGGTGAAATGGAAGAGTTATTGTAAGAACTACGAAGTTAAACTTGCTCACTGTGGAGCACCCAAGGATGAGTGAGCTTATGAAAAGTCACTTTGATATGCACCCCAAGGAAAAATCTGCGAGGGTCTAGGTCCAAAGCGGACAATATCTTGTCGTGAAAAGGTACAGGATGCCACAAGTTATATCAGAGCCTCTCTGCGTCCCTCTTAAACGATGTTGAGGTGAACCTTAGGAGAATGTTGAGTCCCAAAGTGGAGGTGTATGTAACTCCTTTGGCGAAATCCCACATCAACACAACATGGGAGAGATCCATGATTCATAGGTTAGAACCGATCTAAACTGACAATACACATTTTGTGGTGAAATAGAAGAGTTTTTGTAAGAACTCCAAAGTTAAACGTGCTCACTGTGGAGCACTGCAAGAATATGCGACCTTATTGGAAGTCACTTTGATGTGCGCCCAAAGGCAAAATCCGTGAGGGTCTGGGCTCAAAATGGACAATATCTTGTTGGGAAAAGTTTCAGAATGTTACACTTTTTTAACTTTTCGTTAGCTTTATTTTTTATGGGATAGCTTTATTTTTCGGATAGTTTTAGGATTGGTTCATTAACAATCATTAATAGTTTTATAACGGTCTAATCATGACTAAAGTGTAAACTGTTCATTATACTAGTTTATACTTTGGTTCGATTCAATTCAATTCTAACAACATTAGAATGAAACTAGATGCACTTCATCCATCCATAACAAATAACTATCTTATAACCCGACCCATTGGTCAGAGGTAGATGAGACGAATATTGAATTATTGGTATGGACGTAATAACACTCTTGGCTTATGTATATTGTGATGGGATTAAGTGACATAAATTTGTTTCGATGTTTAGGATATCAAAGAAGACTGCAGAAACGAGACCTACTTCAAGTTAATTAAACTGAACATCTAGCAAGCCTTCATTGTATCTACTATACAGGCAAGGACACTTCAATTCGAATTGGATAAGAGATTTCCAAGAGTAGGCAAACCCCTTTCAATGGCAAAAGTAATTAGAAGAAAGATTAAAATTTGAAAGTCAAAAGAAATACAAATTTGATTATCCAAATTGAGATGAAGACTAAAATGTTGGTGAGAATCCAAATGTAACCTGTTTGCAAAATATACAAGCATGAAACACACTTAAAAAGAAGAAAACATATTATCTATGTCCTTTTGGTTTGTTTTATCTTCTAAATATAGTGAACATTCGCAAGAAAAAAGGAATGACAATAAAACCGAGGAATGTTGTGTAGCGATGATGTTATGGCATCATTTTTTTAGTGATTGGAAGATGTTGTCAGTACTTCAATATAGTGATGCCCTGGGTGGGATCCAAGGGTGGCCATAAATTGAAAAAGAAATACACACTCTGAATAGCAACCTATGCTAAAAGATAAAGTGATGAAAATGATAAAAAAAAACTACACATGTCTTTATTTTCATTCAAATAAACCTTGTCATAACTAATAAAGAATTGCAACGTCAAAAAGTGGATAGACACTAATCATTACAACATCCAAATAAAGAATTTCATCAACTGCCTCAAGCTTTCACTTCTCTATTTTCTAATACAATAATTTATTAATGAAACTATATAAGTACTACATAGAGGATATATTCATAACAACATAAATTACATCCATTGTTCTCTAGATCCACACAAGTTTCACTGAATGTAGCTACCTAAGTTGACATGAAGAATAAGCAAAAATGTCCACTACCCGGCAATAAATAGTTGCATGCGGACTTAAAGATCTCTATGCACAACCCACGCCATAGGAATCAGTAGCAAAAAGATTTTTAAACCCAAAAGAGAACTGTAAAATTTCTCATTCTTGAAATTAACATCATGCAAAAGCTACCTACGTAAATAGATGCAAGTAAGTTTTTGCTGAAAGTTGAAGCAACCAAAAATTGATTGCGAAAACATAAGGCATTGATAAGATATAAGTTAAAGGTTGATGGCATTCCAATTTTCTCCTCGAACTCTCAAAAGTTTGCATATAAGAAAACCACATGCAGAGAACAACTAAAGAAATAAGAAAACTACTTGCAAATGAGCAAAAGGGATAAGCTCGAGGAAGGGAGTTTTCTTCAAATACCCGCCTATGCATATTTCTGTAATTCAAGGAGGAGCAATTTCTACAAGTAAACTACACGATGCCAATCAGCTAGATCAATTCCACTTGAATAGTAATCAAGTAATCAAACTATGCATTGTGTAAGATGATATTATGTACATACTATTTCTAAACGAGAAATAGATAACTGTCGAAAAATAATAATATTGAACTCGCAGGGAGTTACTATAACCCACTTCTATATGAACAGCCAGAGGGCAGAACCCTAATGACCTCAGAGCTAACAACTAAACTGAAGGCTTTGAAGAAGACAGTATAACCGTAAATTTAACTACAATCAACCACAAGCAACAAGATTTTTCGATTATTCTGAGAGTCAACTACACAAAGAGAACAATTGAAGCATATTTGAAAAGCTCCAGGCAAGTTGAAGACAAACTGTAACTTTAATATATGATCATTATTATAGCCTTCAAGTATTGATGATTCTGAGAACTATCATGGCCAACCCCCTTATACAACTACGTAGCCATAGTAGTTAGTTGTACATAAACAACCAATGTAAGTAAATATTGAAAATAACAACTGATAAAACTTAAAAGCTATCTATTGATTTTAACGTGCCTCTTAGTAACTACTATGCAATCGAGTATATATGATTTTTAGGCGCTGAATAAGAAAAGTATAGATGGCTCACAAATAAAGACCCAATAGCTAAAGTAGCACACAAAAACCAAAAATAGAAAAAGTTATAAAGAAAAAGGCGAGAAACAATCAAACAACAGAAAAGCCCGCATAGGAATACCTTGCTAGCTCTAGAGACTCTCTGTCACAACAAACAATCCTTTAAAAATTCTAAAACCTGCGACATTAAACATTAAACAAACCTCCCACGACATTAATGTATGGCATGCCTATTTTCCAACAAGTTTGTCCCATTCAAAATGAAATTCAAGCTTTGGATTACTTCTAAATAAATGGATATTTCAACATTAAATCAAAACTCACAATCATTAATAGTTAATGCAAAGACATACATTTCTTAGGCCAATCACAACATTTAAGCACAACTTGTAGTTTAAAAGAGCAACTGAGCATTTAACTAAAAGATATAGTAGAATATATACAATCTACTTCCTACTAATGATATAAACGTATACCGGTACATCTTTATATCATGACTTGCCATTTGCGATGGGTTACTTTGAAATACTGTTGCATTTTAGAGAATAAACACCCATAAGGGCATTACGAAACCAACCTTAATCCGAAATCTTCATATTCCACTTTTTAGGTCCCATTTTCAAAAACTAGAGAATTTAACATGTCAAATCACTCATTTGAAAAATATTAAACCACTATTAATCAATGCAACATAAAGCCACGTTTATACTTGTTGAGAAATAAAGTGGTATTTAAACATATCTAGCCTCATGTCCGTTCGCTTGCCCACCAATCCTCGTTTCAGTCCCGTGAAGCTTTCTCCTCCTTGCCGCCTACCTCGTTCCCCTGTGTATGCTAGTCCTCTTAGGGAAGGTCCTCCTCAAGACCATCTGAAGATCAATTTCGATGTTGCTGTCAAGGTTTCTGGTTGCTCGTCTGGCCTTATTGTTCGTGGCTCGGACAGGCATGTGCTTCTGGCCTTGCGTGTCCAGCAACAGTGGATCTGTGATATGTATCCTGCAGAACTCCTTGCAGCTTCTTGAAGTTTGTCTTGGTCATCCTCGCGCAGATGCAGAAGTTGTCATCCTTCGAGATTGTCTTCTTTTTCTTGAATCTTTTTTCATTGTATAGAATTTAGTGCGGTTCCGTGAACTGCCAACTGGGCTGCTCGTAGAGTGGCACTTAAAGCCATGTTGATGTCTCGGTTAGAGTTAGCATCTTTTCATTTTGTAAGATGATTTGTTAGTGGGATAGAGAGGGATTGTGGGTAATAGTTCTTTCTAACTGTTGTCTTTGGCATTACTCAGGGAAAAAAAATTATATACTTGTTGGAATAATCCCAAATCATTATCAATTAATGCACCCAATTACCTGATGTGCAGAATAGCTCTGTAGCTGTATTGCTATTTGCGTTGGTCTACCTTCAAACATAGCCGCATCAAGAACCAAAGCAATTAAGCAAAAGATATTCATATTCAAAATAGAACGACTCAATTCAATTTGGCCAGCGCTTTATACATATCGGTTACCCCTAGACCAATTGCACTTATTGTCTTCATATCTTCGTGAACACAATACAATTGAGGAGAGGAGGCTATCAATGAAGTGGAGTGTGTTAGTTAAGTGAATCACCATACATTTGAACAAACGGGGTCTTCTTAATTAGCTACCAGAACAGTGAGGGTAGCTGCCATTCATCAGTTACTCACTCTACGCATTCCAGTTATAATCTTTGGCCTAGGTTGTAGAGATTAGGGTTCATTGAGAACTTTGGGTACATGAGTAGAGTAGGTTTTTGGGGGAGGAAATGACATGGCGAGTAGAATGAGAGCTTAGACGAGGTTGCGATGGGTGCACAATTGGTGGACCAAATCACAGTTTGTGCCTGTTTAAATCGAAACATGTTTTTACTTTCGTGCTCGACAGACTGGCCGCACTGGTGCCTTCAAAATTTACCCCTCAAAAAATTGCTATGGATGCAACAAATTTGAAAAGGGATCTGTCATTTCTCATTTCACCTTTATATTATGTGTAGATTGTGATGATTAATGAGTGTAGATGTAGACATGTCATTGTCTTACAAATTCATTAACATGCCAAAAATGGTGAAATAAGCCACCCTATTAAACTCAACCCCAGACTAATTCCAACTCACAAAGTGAAATTTGGCTCCCCAAATATTCAAATATGGCTTTTTAGCTCCCCAAACCCCATTTTTCACTCCAACCCTACAAAAAACTAAATTTAGCTTTCCACCTCCCTTTTTCAGTTTATTTCAATAAATCATACTTATTTGACCTCTAATTTTTATATTTTACTTTATTTTTTTATAGTTCGTTGTTACTTTTGAAAACAAAACGTTCGATGTAATTTTTTTTAATTATGAGATAAAAAAATTTAGAAATTAATCATTAATTTGTTACCATTTACGATCGTTGTTTCGTCACTATATTAATGATCTATCATTTAAATTTATAATAAAATTTAATAAAAAATAGCCAATCACAAAGGGAAAGAGAGAAAAACAAAACAAAAATAAAGGGTCTGCCCGACTGGCTGGCCGATAAAGGCGCAGAGAGCGCGCCTAGGGCGCATGCGCACGGAGAAACGTGGCCACCTCAATACCCCAACCATATTTGCTTTTCACCCTAAACAAGAGCTAAATTTAGCTCCCCAAATGAAAATACTCAAATTTGACAACCAAATTTTTTGTGGGTAGGAGCTTAAAATAGAGCCAAATTTGGCTTTATGGCTTTTTAGCTCCCTGGGTTGGAGAGAGCCTCATAAAATGACTGTTAATTCCAATCATGTCAGATTCGAAAGAGGTTTAAAACGTAGTGTTTAACACGACTAAAATGTTAAGAGAACTAGTCCCATAAAGTTTGCACAAAGATATGATTGCTTCATAGTAGTTCCGAAAACTAATACTAATTTAAGATTCAACATCGCTTCTACACATATTTTATTGCAGTTCGATATGCAATATTCGAACCAGTGATATTTGAGATGCAATTTTAGGGTTATCATATAATTATTGAATAGATAGAAATTAAATTTAAGTATTAAACTACAACTAAAATAATCAAATATGAAAATCGAAGTATCAAAAGACCAAATAAGTACAGGAGATTCAGTGGTCACCTAATCTTTAAAGAAATATTAATGTTAGATTTTATGTTCATGTTTGTTTTTAATTTAAAAAATACAACAAATATACTTGGATAAATACAATTATAAATAATAATAAAATTATTATAATATTATCGGTAGATTAATAAAAAGCCAAAAAAAAAAAACTGCATCCATTCATGATAAATAAATAATAATAAAAACGTTTCCTAATCACTGTCGAATTGGTTTTGGGGCTAGTTTCCTAGTCGCAGTAGAATGCTCAGAGAATACACGCTCTCCCTGCCTCCGAAGCTGCGTTTTATTTGTACACTAATTGCCAACCAAATCCTTCAGCTGCTACTCTCTTACTCTCTCCATCCACAGAAGTTCAAATCAACCCGTTCTCTCCCTCACTCTCCAATTCCTCTCAACCGATTTCATCTCCCGCACTTTGACCTCTTTCTCCTCTCCTTCAATGGCGTCGGCGCCGGCAGCAGCCCTAACCCGAGACCAGTACGTCTACTTGGCGAAGCTCGCAGAGCAAGCCGAGCGCTACGAGGAGATGGTGAGCTTCATGGAGAAGCTCGTCACGTCCTCCACCCCAGCCTCCGAGCTCTCTGTCGAGGAGCGGAATCTTCTCTCCGTCGCTTACAAGAACGTGATTGGCTCCCTCCGCGCCGCCTGGCGTATCGTGTCTTCCATTGAGCAGAAAGAGGAAGGCAGGAGGAATGATGAGCACGTTGGGCTCGTTAAGGAGTACAGATCCAAAATCGAGACCGAGCTTTCGGCCGTCTGCGCCGGGATTCTGACTATTCTCGACTCCAATTTGGTTCCCTCCGCCGTTGGGAGCGAATCCAAGGTCTTCTACTTGAAGATGAAGGGGGACTACCATCGCTACATGGCGGAGTTCAAAGTTGGAGATGAGAGGAAATCTGCTGCTGAGGATACTATGATGGCTTACAAGGCTGCTCAGGTAAAACTGATTCCATCAGCTTCTTTTGTTCATTATAATTTCGGATTGATTTGATCCAAGTTTACAGTGTCCGGCAAAATTTGAGATCCAATTGGATTACCCGCTACCGCCGATTAGCAATTCAATTTGAATCTCCATATGCGAGGATTCCATGGTTGGTCTGCGAGCGTAATTATAGTGATTTCGACATGTGGATTTGGGTTGAGAACACTGTCCACTGTAGTTGTTTTGCTTTGATCTAATTGCTCAATGAAGTATTTGTCAACAGCCATTCTCACTGCTGCTTAATTTTGCTTGTCTAAAGGATATTGCTTTAGCTGATCTTGCTCCAACCCACCCTATAAGACTAGGGCTAGCGCTCAACTTCTCGGTGTTCTACTATGAGATCCTCAATTCATCAGAGAAAGCTTGTACCATGGCCAAACAGGTTTGCCCAAGATCATTATTCTTATTTAAAAGTTCTGCCATGTGGTTCGTGAATGCTTGGTCAGCCATGTTTCTTCTCTTTTTAAGATAGTCAATGGTCTTCTGTTGATTTACGTCTTCACTGTGTACTTTATATATAAACTTGTTGAGTGATGTATGCATACAAAATGGCGTGTGAAAGTCTTTTACTTCACTGAATTATGTTCTACTAGGTGGCTGAAAAGCACAAACTTGCAGTCGCCTGAACTAGATGTCCGTCTTATCCCGTTTCCACCAAAGTTCGACTAGGATGGAAGGTAGTCAAAGATATACAGTGATAGTAACTTTGTTGAAACTTGAAAGTTTGAAGGGTCCAAGTAAAGATACTTGACGTGGACCAGCAAACAGAGCTATCCATACCGTATTAACTCTCTTGTTGCATAGTAGGTACTTACCTGCTTCATCAAATGTTGTAAATAAATCAAATTAAGCACAGAGTGCCTGTTAGGTTTTACCATATAGAAAGAGAAGCGATTTCCAATATAAATGGGTGGAAAAGAGTTTCCCCCTTTCTCCTATCAAAATTAAAACGTAACAGTTGGGCATAATCTTGTATGCTTAAAGTTTATGTGCTTGTCTTTTTTAGTGTCACTGATGAAAACGAGAAATGGGGTGTGCACTTGACTCTGGTTGAGTGGTGTTGAAAAAAGAAAGAAAGGTGAAAAGGTAGGTGTTTTCTAGTGTGTCTATGTTCAAGGGGTGATGTCATCTGTTAAAGATTCTATGATATGGTTTGAAGATTCACATCCCCGATGGTTGGTGCTTGGTAAATCAGTGCTGTTAGGGTGATGTCATCTGTTAAAGGGGAGAGTATGTTGTTTTTTGGCCTAATTCATTGGAATTAAGGACTTCTTGCCTACTTTATGACGTCTAGAAAATGTTGATACAGATTAATTCATGTGAAACTGTATCTATAAATAGGGATATTCATTACGTAGCTGAGTTCGTTGAAAGTGTATTTAGATTTTGAACTTGCTAAATATTGTTTGCCTGTTGTTTCTTTGGATGGATTTGATTTGAGATATGGTTTTGTTTACTTAGTAAGAGTGGATTTGAAGTGGTTAGTTGACTTTTTATTTGAAGTCATCCCTAGAATAAATGTTTCATGCTCACTAAAGGTTGTTATCTATAAATTTTATTACTTATGCATATTAAATATGTTTGTATGAATTCATACTGAGTCGATCTCTCTTTTTTTCTTCTTGTGGCGAAGATACCTGCTCTGCCTTTCCCATCTTACTGACATTACATTAGTTACAATTATGGGACCGTTTGTGGACTTTAAATTGGCAGTGTATCACAGGGAGCTAATAACTGTCACTTATTTTTTGTACTAGAATGCCAGAACAGATGAGGAACTACTAAGATCAACATAGCTGCCTGGCTTCTTAGTGTGTGTTTTTATCTGTGGTTTAGATTCTCAACACGCAAAGACAGCGGAGGGGAACTTATTTCTTCATGATCTTGCTTGGTGTCCTGTTGTATCTAGCTGTAGTCTTTATTTTATATTGAACTAGTATTGTTTTGACCTGCTTTTTGATCTCTAGGCTTTTGAGGAAGCAATTGCTGAACTGGATTCATTGGGTGAGGAATCTTACAAGGACAGCACTCTCATTATGCAACTGCTCCGAGACAACCTCACTCTCTGGACTTCAGATATGCAGGTTAGTGCTCTTACTTTTAGTTAGCGTGTATATATGTGGTATGTAAAAAGCTGCGTGCTATACCCATGACACAAAATTGATTATGAGCCTCGATAGATTAGCATTACCAAGCTGCTTCCGTGTTGGGCATTATTTGTGCAGGAGCAGATAGATGAGGCATAGACTGAACCAGATTGTTTTCGCTATTGGGGTGATTGGTGGGGCAAGAAAGACAATGGCCTGTATAACTTATATATGTGTTTCCTAGTTGTTCTGTCAACTGCATATATCTCTCTCCGTTTGCTCTAGAAGTACTCATATGGTGAGAAACTCCCTTTGCGTCTCTCTTACGAATAGAATTTGGATTCCCAGTTGATCGATCGATTGACTGAGTTTCCCTTTTATGACTGTAATTTCTTGTGTTTTCTGCTCTTCTGTAATGTTTCTGCTTGCACCCGATGTCGTGTGAACTCTTCATTATTCCTATGAGGTGGTCGTGCATACTCGTGAAGCAACAGTGGGGTGAAGCTACCTGCCTTCTAGTGACTAGCTTTCCTTCTTTAGTTAGGACTAGGAGCCACTAGACAACGTTCACAGTTATTAGGGCTGAAAGTGGGATTGTTTTCAATCAATTAACTCAGGTCCTCCCACTTCATCACTTGATCCTGACTTTGCTGGGTTTGGGTTAAGCTGTGACGGGTGACAGTGTGAATACCCAAGCAATCCCTTCCCTCCACACATTTCTCCATTATCTCGCGGGGCGAAACGAACAAGTTCGATTTTCTTCCGGCACCGCAGTGTCTTGATCTCGGAGACTCGCTAAGAAAAGCTTCCTCCGGCTACCGATTCTTGAGCCATGCAAGCATCGAAAGGGGCGCCTCCAAACTTCTTGGAAGGGCTCAAAATTGAGTTAAAATCCCCTTAAAAATTCCAAGGAGATTCCATTTTTCCGCGATGGACGTCATAGAATTCCACAACTCCCGTCTTTGTTATAAGTGTCGTCGGATTGTCATGTACTGCGGTAAGATACAAGTTATACTGCCCCATTTGAACTTGACTACTTGAGCATGAGGAAGCTGGCTAATCTGGGAGGTCTTAGTGATTGAGAACCCCCACCCCAAACCCATTGTTACTATATGTTATATAATATTAGTATCAATGCATGCATAATAATATACATGTATATAAAAAAATTGGTGTATTGTAGTTTACATTATTTGGTTTATGTGATAGTTATTGTGATATTTAAATAAGTTATTATATTACTTTTTGGATGAAATGTCACTTTTACCGTTCTTTTTAATATAAAAAACAACATACATAAAAAGATAGGGACATAGTTGGAAGAAAGAAAACTACAACCATCTCACAAAAAAATTTGAGATTTAACTATCACTCATTTTGAGTGATAGTTTGTGTCATATCAAACAAACAATGCATATATTTTTTGTGCATAAAGGCGTCGTTTGGAAGTTGCGATAATTTTGTTGAGATTGTCATTATGCATGTATTGTTTACAATGCATCGTTTTTTTGTTTTTTTAGCAGAAACAATACATGAATTGTTTCTGTGATGTGACAGAAACTATCACTCATTTTGAGTGATTGTTATATCCCAACTTTTAGTTGTGATTGTTGAGATAGTTGAGTTGAGATTGTTTTGTCTCGGGTTTTAGCTGATGCGACATACACAATCACACATACCAAACGTTGTATTCTACAATGCATCAAATTCGACAATACATGTATAATATTATACATGCATTCTCAACAATACATCTATTTAACAATCTCAACTTCCAAACGACCCCAAAATTTAGAAAAAACAATACATTGTAGACAATACATGCATTGTAACTATACAAACCAAACTATCACCAAAACCAAATGAACCTATGCATCCTCTCGCTTATTGATCTCTTAAATGATAAAAACCTCTTTCCCTAATATATGACTAATGCAATAACTATTTGGAATATCTCTTAAATGCAATAACGTTACACCTGTTGATCGAGAACCTTCGTATGGAAATTTCTGATTCTCTTTAATTGTCTATCGGATGCCTCATATAGGATTGGAGGCAGGGGCGTAACCAAGGGTCTTTAGAGTGTCCGGGACACCCCTTAATTTTAGAAAAACGATTATTCAACCCCGATGATAATTTACGTATGGATAAAAAAATTATAATTGATAGTGAGGGATAACCCTGAAATTTGACAAAATGATTATCCTACCGTCAGTTTTTTAATTTGTGTATGGGAATATAAGTGGTAGGTTGGGTAATTCAAATATAAAACACTATTCTTATTAATAAACTTAATTTCCATTAAGCTACAACTCATTTGTTGTTCTATTTTGAACACTGTGTAATAGTAAGATGTCATTTCATATCTCTAATTCTTTTAAAAACCTAACAATTAAACTAATTTCAAGCTACCCTTAACTTTTATTGATTTTATGGTTGTATGGCAAATGTTGAAAGAGACTTTCAGTTTTGGATTACATCAAGAACAAGTTTACAAATCACATATGCGATAAGTTCGTGAATGATTGTCTAGTAAGGTATATAAAGACAATTTTTTTTAACATTGTAGACACCAAGTGTATTCTACAATTATTTATGAATATGAAAACATATCATGGACTTTTTAACCTGTACGAGTAAGGTATTTTCTTATTTACGATTTTTTTTTATTTTTTTATTTTTTATTTTATTTTTTTTTTAAAAGAAGACACCCCTATGAAAAACTTCTGGGTCTGCCACTGATTGGAGGTACCATTTAATTCTTGGGTTCCTGCTGCTGCTGTTCCAGCTCCATCGATTCAACTTCTGGCTGAACTTCATCTCTCGTAGTTTGCCGGTTATGATTGTTTCTAGGGCTGGGAAACGAGTATTTGGGTATACCCATACCCGTCCCATTTTTCAAAGATTATGGGTACCCATAATACTTGTAATATTTAGGCAAAATACACTTGTATAGTCAAAATTTTCGCTTGTGCCAATAATAGCCAAATTTGGAGAAATACCACTTATAGCCAGAATTTTGAAACTTTTGTGCCAAATATAGTCATTTCCGTTACAAACTTTAACGGTGTTAGAGACTCCGTCAGTTAGTTTAATGTTAGGCTGACTAGGATGCCAAATCATCACACACGTCAGCGACAAATCAGCCACATTCGCCACGTAGGTGACACATCATATTTTTAATTTAAAAACAAATGAAGATTCATATATTAATCATAAAGAAAGAAAGGAAAATTTCACCAAAAAAAAAAATTGTTTCTCCCCTATCGCAAACCACTCCGCCATTCCCCTCACAATCGAAATACACGCCTTCCTATGCCTCTCCTTCGCCGCCGCCAGCCCTCACCGGAATCCACCCAAGCTATTGAATTCGAAAGCCCCTACTGCTCCGATACCGCTTGTCTGTCCGCCAGCGACTCAAAAATCTTCCTCGAATAGTTGACCGCATTAGCACCTACTGATTGGGCGTCGCTCAATTGAAAAACCATTGCTCCACCATGCTTATATCGACCTTCTGAGTCTGACCAGCAATTAGCCAATCAGAGAAGCACTCCTCCGTGCTTTGTCTCCAGTTGCTCACGCTGCTGCTTGTGGTTGGTGGACAAAATTTGATTTCGTCCATGATGGCGAACGACGAGATTGGCCAATTTAGTGAAAGCGGAAACCAATTGGAGATCCGTCATTCTGCTTTCGGTTCGTCGATTTGTTCACTGTTCTGCTTCTGAGTTCGTCTGCGTCTGCTCTATTTGAGACTGCCACTTCCCATCGTCGGCTTCTTATTCCCAAGTGTTCTAGCGTCAATCGATATCCACTCCCGCAGAAACTCCTTGTGCCGCTCCCACAGCTGCGAAGACCCAGCTATGTTGAACACAGGTGTTCCAGCGTCAATCGATCTCCACTCCCGCTTGGGTTTTCGTCGGAGAGGAGGGCATTGTGGGCTGCGCAACCCCGGGAGCGAAGAGGAAAGTGGTGTCAGGGCAGCGGCGGCGGAATCTGTGGTAGTAGTGGTTTGGAAAATTAGGGATTCGAAGAGATAGAAGGGGAAAGTGAAAAGGGAGGGATAGGTTTTGAGTTCCTTTTTATTTTTTAAAATTAATCTAGCGTGGAATTGTCAAGGGAGAAACTTGCCAACTCAGCCTTTCCGTTTGCCCAGTCAGCCTATTGGTTAACACCGTTAAAGAATTGGACGAAAGTGGCTATAAGTGGTATTTCGCCAAAAGTGGTTATAAGTGGCATGAACGTGAAAGTTTTGGCTACACAAGTGTATTTTCCCTAATATTTATACGGATGAGACTTGTGATTGTAAATTCTTACATTGGATACCCGCGACCCGTGAGTTACTCACAAATTCTATTTAGGTAATATGAATACCCGTAACACCAATTAGCATAAATAATAATTATGAATTTATTAAACATTTATCATTCTAACTTTCTCTATTTCTCACTAGGAGAGTAGCAGTTAGGGCTGTCCATTTGGTTTTGGTTTTTTGGTTTTAACCAAAACCAAACCAATTGGAAAGCTAATGGTTTCAGTTTTTTGGTTTTAAACCAATAAGCAACTTAATGGTTTTGGTTTGGTTAAAACCAAAAAACCAATAGAAACCATTAAGAAACCAATAAGAATAAAATTATTTATCAACAATTTTTTTACTTTTTTGTTTCATTTAACACGCATGCCAACCAATAATTTGTAATGGTCATTTACCATTATTATGACGTTTATTCAATAAAAAGAAGGGAAATATGAATAAATATGAGTGTATGAGTACATGTTGGTTTTTTGGTTAACCAAAACCATTAGGGTCCTTATTGGTTTTTGGCAACCAAAAACCAATAAGGACCTTAATGGTTTTGCTTTTGGTTTTTGGTTTTTCATACTTAATGGTTTGGTTAACCAAACCAAACCAAATTGACAGTCTAGTAGCAGTAGGCAGTAGCCAAGCATTACATTTTTTTGGTGGGAATCCTTAATTTCTTATACAAAGCCCAAATGTGAGCAGCTGCCCAAGGCCGGCCTTAAATTAAGGACCTTAGGGCCAATTTTTTTAATTTAAGTATAATCTAAACTTGTTTGTGTTTCGGTGTTTGTCTCTGTACTCTGTGTTTGTCTCACAGGTTACCCGTAAAAAAAAAAAAAAAAAGTAGTTACAGTTTCAACAGGTGCCACAGTTACAGCTCAGCACGCACAAGTTGCCGAGTTTCAACTTTTGTTAAAATTAAAATGATTCAATCCTTGAGTATTTATGGGTAGATTGTGTATCAGTTATGTGTCTCGTATGGGTAATGAGTATATGTTAACTCATACAAGTTTGAGACATGAGATGGATTTTACACTTCATGAGATGGATTTTACACTTCAAATGAGAATGAGTACTCTGTTTAAACAGGACAGGTACCCGTTCCCGTTGTCCGTCCCTAATCATTCCTCCCCTTATGTTCACCACTTTCTTAAAAAAACAAGACGCCAACCGTTAATCGATTAGCCGGAAGTCGTTTGACACTAATCGTTGTACCATAATCGACTAACCAGTTAAATCGCTAAGCGTTCTATTTACCACCACTACAAGTATTGCTTTTCACCAAAAAAAGGAAAATATTGCACCTTGCTATTTTAGGGCTCATTGGGCCTTCGGTTGGTTTCGCTTGGGCTCAGGTCCTGATGGCCTATCAGAGTCTCAAGCTTGGAGAAAAAGTTGCGGTGTGCCGTTGACTTGGGATGGACAGGGGAGAGATGAGATTTTTTCCTGTAATACACACGTTAAAAAAAAAATTCTCAAAATACACACGTTATAAATTAAAATCCAATCTATACATGTTTGGGCATCACCGTGGCCGTCAACCATGATGAAGGCATGACATAAGGCTGAAACTTCGAACGAACATAATTTTGCTTTCGGTTATCCAATCGTAGCGAAAGTTGTTTTATTCCGCATAATTTTTCGAGATCTTTCAACCTAAAGGCAGTTTGGTCCCTCTTTCATCCCGAAAAAACGTCTTTGCTACCCCGAACATGCAATTTTTCAATTTTTCCAAACTTTGCAAAGCCATAACTTTGTGCTACGCAATCTGAATGTTACAAAATGTTTTTGATTTTGCATAAATTTTTAAGGACTACAACTTTTATAATAGCCCTAATTTCAGAATGTATGTGGATTTGTGAAAATGAAAGGCAAAGTTATTCTCAAAGCCCCGTATATCCAAAAAAAAAATCTTGTTTGAAAATTCCTTCCTAGTAAAAGTTGTAGTCTTCAAAAAGTTATGCATGATAAAAAAAATTCATGACGTTTGGATGGCGGAGCGCAAAGTTATGGCCTTCCAAAGTTTGATGAAATCGAAAAATTACTCGTTCGGGATAGCAAATGACATTTTTTCGGGATGAAGGCGGGACCAAACCACCTGTTTCTTGAAAGATCTCAAAAATTATGCGGAATAAAATAATTCGCTACGATCGAATAACCGAGCGCAAAGTTACGTTCATTTGAAGTTTGAACCTTATACCAGGCATTCACTGCGGTTGACGGCCACGGTGATGCATTCACTGTGGCTGTCAACCGCGGGGAACATGTTTATCGATGCCCATTCATGTGTAGATTATAAATTGTTTTTATAACGTAGGCTAAATTACACGTTTAGTCACTCAAATTATATAAATGTTTCACGTTTGTCACTCGAATTATTTTTCTTTCTTATTCGCCACTAACTTTATGAATCGTTTCGCCATTAGCACCGGCCGTTAAACTCCATTAAATTTGTCCTACGTGGCAGTCAACTATAAAGTTTGATCGTTAGCTTGATGACATGGAAATTAAAAATAATAAAAAAATAAAATTATTTTTTCACCTTATCATTCCACTTACTTTGTCTATATATTTTAATTATATTAATTATTTAATGAAAATTACTGAAACAATTTATGAATTACAAAATTAATTATCAGTGGGAGGAAGAAATTTATATAATCAACCAGTGCAATAGGATCAGAAATTATCCTGCATCCCCATAGCCTTTTAAATTACTTATTTAGAAGCCTTTTAAATTAGTTCGTGATACATAACTTAAACGGAAGAACAAGTCCACCCCGAAAAATCCTATACCAAAACATTGAAGTCACTCCAGATCATTAAAAACCAATCAACCATGATCCCATGAACGTGATCTTGATCAGCTTCAGCATGGCACTCGCTGGGGCGGAAAGCCAAGGGACCAGCCGCGTAGATCACAACCTCATAGTTCGCTGACCTGAGCACCTTGCTTCGAACTGCAGCCTAGCTTCGTCGATGTTGTGCGTAGAAGTAGCCAGAAATCACTGATGCCTGGATGGAAGCTTCGCCAAGAACTGCAAGTCGTTGAAGAAGTTGTCCTGTGGATCTTGCAACTTCGGCGCCAAAGGTATGACGCCATCCTTAACAACTGTGCATCTCCGGAAGAACTGCCCGTGAAGCGGTTCCACAAAAGAACCCAGCAGTGGAGAAGAGCGCTGGATGGGAACCCGAAGAACCCAGTAGCAGCGCCGCCGGGAGGGACCACCGCGCTCCGATTGTCGGTGAAGAAGCTCGATGAGAGGGGAAGGATTTCGATGGCACTGACGAAAGCCATGACAGACGAATCTGAGGGAAGGAGTTCGATTGCCTTCCTCTTTCCTCTTAGTCCGAAACCCTGATTTTAACAGCAATTTATATATCTCAACCTAGAAAATCAATCCAATCCACAAAAATCAACTCAATCTCCGATTCACCGAAGCTCTAATCAAACAGATAACAGGAACGATGAATTCAAACATGGAAGAAATTCAGGAACAGAATTAACACAAACCTGAGTGCCCCACTGGCCTTGCCCTTTAACGCAAGCTTCGACGGACATTTTGCCATCACGACTGCGCATCAGCACTTTCAAGCCATTAATCTCAGTCTTTTCGAGAGGACTGAACCATAGCCACTGTTAGGCTATGACAGGTATCCGGCGTCGGAGATACGGATGAGGCTCTTCCTGGAGTCGGAGCTGAAGTCGTTGCCGCCGAAGGAAGTGGCAGTGCAGGGAGAGACGACTGGTGAAAGAGGCGAGTGAGGAACAAGGTGACGACGACGAGGAGAAGAGCGCCGATCTGGTGGGTACGAGTGCACCAGCGACGAGGAAAGAGGAGGCCGTTTATTTTTTAATTTAATTGTTTTTTATTAAATAATTAATATCATAAATCATATAGGATAAAGTAAATGCAATGATGAGGTGGACAATATTTTTAGTTTCCACGTCATTTAGTTAACAGTCAAACTTTATAGTTGACTGCCACGTAGGAAAAACTTAATGGAGTGTAACGGCTAGTGCTAGTGGTGAACGATTCGTAAAGTTATTGGCAAATAAGAAAGAAAAATAATTTGGATGGAAAACGTGAAAGATTTATATAATTTGAGTGACCAAATCGTATAATTTAGCCTTATAACTAGGGATGGCAACGGGTCGGGTTGGGGCGGGTTTTGTCAAACCCAAACCCAAACCCATGGGTTTATCCGCCAAAAAAACCCGGGGTAAAACCCGCTGGGTATCCGCGGGTTCATGGGTACCCGCGGATTTTTGTGGTAAAAAATTTACAATAACAAGTTTCTTTCAAAATAAAAGTTTAACATCAATTTTCTCATACAAATTATTCATACAAAAAACACCAATCTAGAGCATACAAGCCAACCGCAAATGATCAATACAAATTGTTCAAAATTAAAGATAAACATCTATAAACAATAAGATTAATTGAAAGCTTCTTCCTCGTCAACTAAGTTTCTTCACTCTCCACTTCATAATATCAACTTGATTCTAAACAATTAGAAAGAACAAATTATATATGTCTCCACAAACATAAAGTATTTAATTGTTTAAGGAATATATATTATTTAGAATATTAAATATACCTGGAAAGTAATTATATGTGTGGGCGGGTACCCATGGGGCGGGTTTACCTAAACCCAAACCCAACCCGATCCGATGAATAGTGTAGCGGGTTTAAATCCGAACCCGGCCCAAAACCTGTCAACACGGGTTTTACCCGCGTTGACCGGGTTGGATCGGGTGGGTACCCGTGGGTTCGGGTTTTGTTGCCATCCCTATTTATAACATATGCATTTTGAGAAGCGGCCAAGGAAAGTGGGAGAAACTAGAAATCAGTAAGGAAACCCTAGCAAGGCAGCAGCTACCGCTTTATCTTCTATTCTTCTCCTCCCCGAATTTTCAAATACAGAGCGACCCTACAATCCTAGGTCTGTTCTACAACTATCCCTTTCCCCTATAAGAACTAAACAAACCACCCCTTACCTACGCCAGAAATGGAGATCTGCACCTGTCAAACAACCCTCTCTTCTCTCCCTAGGCTCCCCACTTCCACTGTAAACGCCGCTGGACTCCTGTCCTCCTCTTCTGCAGCGGCTCTTCCATGCCTCCATTACTCTCGCTCCCTCAGCGCTTCCAGTACGGACTTCTCTGCCTTTCTCCATCCTCCTTTCCCCTGCTCATATCATTAGCTGAACATGAAGCTCAGGCTTTGATTTTATGCTTTTTTTTTTGTCTTATTTGTGTTCTGAATATATTGGCTGGTTCTATAGTTGTTTTAATCTATATTGTCAATGGCGTTTCACTCATTCGTTTTCCTTTTGTTTGCTCTATTTCAGGATCTCTGCGGTTTACAGCGAGAGCGTCGGAGGATTCGTCGACCGGGGCGAACACGCCTTATATCGTTGGGGGAACTGGCGATTTTGGTGAGAGTAGTAGCGCGACGAAGGTAGCTGAAGAAAAAGTTCCGGCCGCCGTTAAACCTAAAGTTATTTATAATGAAAACGGGGCGCCGGAGAATGAAGGACCCGCTTTCACCGAGAGCTTAAATGAGTTTCTCTCTGATCTCAATCTCAAGGTTTGTTTATAGATCCAAAAGCACGGCCCTTTTCCGTTTTCCATGGTTGTAGATAAGCGTCTGACGCCGTTGCAATTCAGCAATGGTGGTTCATTCCCTGATTAGCTGATTCGGCATTTTTTCTCTATTTCATATTGGATTTGACTTGAGAAAGTCTGGTTGCTATGATGAGCCATAAGGTAGTGGAGAGCATTTCCAGTGCTTGATGAAACATTCGACAAGCTGTCGAGCCTGAGCGGTTAGCTGAGCAAGTGGTTAACCTCTGTTTGAAACTTTTCTTGCTTGATATTTACAAAAAAAGTTGGCTTCCTTTTGCCAATGGCTTTCACTTGTGCATACTTGAGGACTGTGAAGATAAATATGGTTCGCTCGTCACAATGGTCAATTGGCCTTGATGATTCTCCGATTGTCTGAGTCCTGGTACTAGTTTTTAAGTGTTCGTCTTCTTGATTGACTGAATGTATGAAATTTAGATTCTTAGTTCAATTTGTTTTGTTTTGTTTTTTGATTCTTTCTCTTGTCTGTTTCAAGTATACAAGTGGATGATGTTCCAAGGCCCCTTCTTTCGACAGAAAGGCTGCTGCTTGTATGAATGTAGTAATCTGTGCCATTGAATCTCGGTGTGATATTACTTACATTGTGAACCTGCAGTTCGACTCAGAGGACACTGTTTCCCTTGTTATATATGGAAGTGGAGCCCTGCTCGCTTTGTGGTTGACATCAGCTGTTGTCAGTGCTGTTGATTCCATTCCATTGGTGAGCAAAGTTGTGTTACGACCGACAGCCATTTCTGTTCATCTTTCATTGAGTATTTGTTCTGATGATGGGTTCAAACTGTGGGTTCTATAATGTGCAGTTTCCCAAGCTGATGGAAGTTGTCGGACTTGGCTACACCTTCTGGTTCACAACCCGGTATTTGCTCTTCAAGGTAAAAACGTGCATACAATTTGATTCATCAGAAATCACCTTCTTTTGTGTCGACCCTGAGTTTATATTCTGCTGCACTGCTGCTGGTTTGACCTTGTATGTTTTGGTGGTATACAGAAAAATAGGGAGGAGTTGGCTACCAAAGTTGAAGAGCTGAAGCAACAGGTCCTCGGCACTAAAGATTGAACAAACCGCCTTCAGAATCGAGTTTTGGCTTATAGGTTCACATAAATAGCTTAGCTATCTGTAGGGATATATATATGTTTGTGAGGGTTTAATATTCATGTTAATAGTCAAAATATAAATTTGTTAATAATAAAAAAAAGAATTTGTTACTCATCATAGCAAGTATAGCTAGTTTTGTTTACCCTCATTTCTGACTTCGTTTGGCAATTGACAATATAGTCAAAATCGTGCTTTAATATTTGTGAAAGGCTCGAATATATGGACTTTTGCTCCTTCCTCATCACATCTTTTGACATTCTGCCCCATGGTGGACGGCTGGTGCCAATTGTTTGTGTAAGGCTATTGAGTAGAAGACGTACACGATTAAAAGGGGGCTCAAATGCTTAATTCAATGAAGAAGCCAAGAAGGGGTACAATACAATGATGAAGGTGTACATAGACGAGGAGAGAATTGGAGGAGAGTGGAGACATAAGGAATGTCTAGAGAGTGAATGCAAAATCCTATCCTTTCTTCAAGTGAGTAAATGCTGTATTTATAGTCTCCACTAGTTAGATGAGCAATCAATGCGACAAAACGGGAATATCAAACAGTACGCGGGCCCCTCAGGTCGATCCTTTCGCGGTGGGTAATGAGCGGCTGCTTGTGGCGCGGTAAGTAACCGCACAAGTGGGTGATTAAGTGCGGTGATAAAGCAGTTTATGCGTATGCGGCGGTCTTTCCCCAACACAACCATACTTGAAAATAATCAATGCAGTACTTAGTGATTTTTTAGTGCTAAACACCTAGTGAGGTTTCATTGGCAAATTGATGGAGAACTACATAGAATTTAAATTGTCTATGAATCAGAGAGATTGGACCGATGACAGGATACCCCCTATGTTGGCCATTTCAGTTTGCGGCCGCGCACGGCAGCGGTTCCCTTCTTCCTCCTTACCGCTGGACGCAATATTGTTGTTTGAGATGGTGGCGGTGGATGTGTGATTGAGTTGATGGAGAATGGGGAGAGGAAGACGCCATGGAGATTTCATTCACTTCATTGTGAATGCTTTAGCTACGGCAGCGCTGGTTCTACTTTTGCTGCGCCAACGACGGTAGCAGGCTAGCAGCAGTACGACAATTGGAATGACACAGAAGTGGCAGAGGAGGACGTCTAGGTCGGATTAGAAAATTTATTTTTAGTTTTATTTTTCAATAGTTGTGAAAATGAGATGAACATTTTATTTATTTATTTTATAATTGCTTCGTCACTTATTTAACGAACTACATTAGATAAATTTAATAAAGACTATCTAAACTTGAACTATTGAACTAATTGCAGTAATCATTAATGAAATAAAATATTTTTAATGACCAAAGTCGAAACGGTTAGTAAACTCAGCGACCAAACTTGCAATTTACCCATTAGCAAACACATGAAACATAAAAAACTATATAGCCAACATCCGAACTTGAAATTAAAAAAAATAAAAACAGAAGGTGCAATTTGTCACAACAAAATTTTGTCACTAACATAACCTAAAGAATGCATCATGCAACCAGAGGACCCCATGGCAAAAATAACATAGTTCTGATTCCGACGAATGAAAAAACCCAAACAAACAAGTAGGGGTGGCAATACGGTCCGGTTCGGTTAAATTGGACCAAATTGATTCGGTCCCACTCCGGTCTTTTCGGGAATATAAGGACCAAAGATTGGATTGGATACAGTCCGGTCTTGACCCGGTCCGATCCCAATTTGATTTTGATTTTAGGTGTTGGAGTCTCTTATCCGGTTTTTTTACCTCAAATCTAAGCCCGAATATGAGTTTGAATTTTTGCTATCCGGTCTCGGTCCGATTTCGGGTAAAACCAAATAGTCCGGACCAAATAGCCAGCCCTACAAACAAGTTCTATATAGGGATGGCAACAAAACCCGAATCCATGGGTACCCTATTCGACACAACCTAGTCACGCGGGTAAAACCCATGCTGAGGAGTTTTGGGCCAGGTTCGAATTTAAACCCGTCACACTATTCACTAGGTTGGGTTTGAATTTAGGTATACCCGCCCCATGGATACCCGCCCACACTCATATAATTATTTTTCTAGTATATTTAA
This sequence comes from Linum tenue, assembly GCA_946122785.1. Lineage (NCBI taxonomy): Eukaryota > Viridiplantae > Streptophyta > Magnoliopsida > Malpighiales > Linaceae > Linum > Linum tenue. Next base: position 16,560,705 of record CAMGYJ010000009.1, read on the forward strand.
TATTCTAAGCAATATATCTTCCTTAAGCAGCTAATCTTCTTTATGTTTGTGGAGACATGTCTAATTTGTTCTCCTAATTGTGTAAAATGAAGTTGATATTATGGAGTGAATAGCCAAAAAGTTTAGTTGACAAGGAGGAATAAACTTTCAATTAATCATGTAGTTTATAGATGTTTATCTTTAACGTTGAGCAATTTGTATGGATGTTTATCTTTAATGTTGAGCAATTTGTATGAATAATTTGTGGTTTGATTGGATCTCTAGATTGGTGTTTTTTTTATATAATTTGTATGTGAAAAATTGATGTTAGACTTTTATTTTAACAAAAACTTATTATTGTGCATTTTTTACCACAAAACCTATGAGTATCCATGAACTCGATGATATCCAACGAGTTGGGTTTGAGTTTTCCAAACCCAAAGGGTTATACCCTGAGTTTTTTTGGTGGATATACTCAGGAGTCTGACAAAACCCAACCCAACCCGACTCATTGCCATCCTTAGTTCTACATTCCCTATCCATCATACAAAGATCTTTCTTTTCTTCAAGAAAAAAAAAACATTTATGACCTAAAGTTACCTAGTTGTTTAGTTTCCATGAATAGAGAAAAATTTACTTGGGAAGCATAAAAATAAATAAAAACTTTACGTTGCAGTTCGTATGGTCATCAGATCAGTAGAAAACTATGTGATTTGAAAAAAAATGGTTTAGAAAGAATTTAGACAAGGAGACGGTATCATGCAGCGGTCTGGGCATGCATGGCGTCCAGTAGGCATTCCACGGCTCCATGGTAGTTTAAGAACCCCATAAACCAAAATTCATGATTATCCACCGAGATCACCTGCACATATTTCTCTGCTGCATTTGCTCTGCTTGTCGAAGGGTTAACTGCCTTAAGCTGATGCAATGGGATGACCACCTGTTTTACAAAACCAATAACGACAGCGTGTTTGAGTATGCCAGTAGGGGCTACACGAAAGAAAGAGAAGAGAAGAAGATAGATTAGCTTCAGACAGATCCTTCTAACTCTTTCTATGCATCTCTAATCTAAGCTATCTATTATAGAGAAGGCCTTCATAGACACGAACCAACGTTTTCGCCACCTACTGTTAAATTGCATACAGATAGCGGCGAATTAAGTGGTTGGTTATCACAAAAATAAGTTCCAGTGCAGAAGCAAAAAAGGTATAGATTCACAACACACAAGCAACACTGTAGGCGCATGGAACTATTCTACTGGGCAGAAGATCAGGTGCTCAAAACGGTGGTAACTGGTAAAGGCTAGTGCATTTCACCTAGGAAGACAGGTTTCCAACGGAGTACAAACATACCAAAAGATTGCTTGCTCATTACTGGATGACATAATAAATCCCACTTATGGATAGGCTGTTCCTAAGATACTTGTCAAATCAAACGGCATAGTTCAAATAAACATCTAAGGTGACTCTGGAGAATAACTAGGCTAGCAAGCACTTTGAGGGTCCTGATTTTGGAATGGTGTAGAGTTATTCAGGTGCAAGCACAGCATAGTCCAAGCAGGAAAGAATCGTTATCTTGTCGATTTGGTTGAGATATTTCAGATACATCATAGCGCCAATATCCAACACCACTTTTAGAAAACATGTCATCTGAGGAGAATTTTGAGCGCACTTTCTTATATACTTGCATATCTCTTCTCTCTCAGTATGTCTATTCTCCTATTCATCCGAGGAAATACAGTTCAACATTTCTATAACTTCAGCGCCTGGTAACTATTTTATTTCTGCCTCCAAACGAAATCAAATGCTTCTGACTGTGTTGATGGCAACCAAACCCAGAGGCAAGAATCATAATCATCAACACTCTTCCAATAGTGCAAGAGCACCAAAAATGATAAAAGAAAAGATGGACAGGAAGAAGTGACATATCTTTCTAACCACCACAGAATATCCACATAACAGAAGTACATTCATTACCAAAGAAGTTCATAATAAGAGTCGGTGGAAATTAGGACCTACACACTGAAACTTATGATGCATTTAATTTAACATGACCAGAGAAAATACGTACCTTATAGTAGCTCCATTCAGTTTTTCCATCTGCTTTATAAGACAGAGGGCTGTCACTGGAGTATGCCAGCTTTGCTGTGGAGACATATAACACTCCCATAACTGGACCAGCTGATGTTGAGAGGTAACAAGCGAATGAATTTTGAAGCACCTCCTCTGGAACAGTCTCAAATGTTTGCCGGAAGACATTCTCATAACCTCCTTCTGCTAAGACCTTTGTTCCTTGGGCAAGCCTTCCTAGTGCAGCATCAGCAAAACTAGGGGACGTTTTCACTGATTTTACACAAGAAACACAAGATGAACACTCTCAAATAAGAATATAATATAGAACCACGGGGAGAAAGCTGTAAGCTTTATTAAAAGTGTGTAATCTATCTTTGAACTTCAGGAGTAAGTTGTTTAACAACAGTAAAGACTTTGCGATTCACAGACCAAACTTATGGTGTCATGCGTGACGCAATTTCCATGAAATTCACGGGGAGTTCCAGCGGAAACAGAGTGAATGGAAGTTCTCTTCTTAAGATTTGAATTAAGATCTTGAAATTAATAAGAATAGGCAAGCTGATATAGGATGTGACATGCAAATGGGCCTCAGTACACAAAAAACTCATGACATGCTGGTGCACTTGATCTGAAGGACAAAGTAGAAGTGGATTAGACAAAATGTGCATCATGTTGGGTTCTGGTTTAAAGCTTCGAAAGAAAGACCAACAATTCTACTCCTGTCCAGGAACCACCTGAGCATTACTTTTACAAACTAGTTATCCAAGTTACACCAATCCAGTAATTTGAAAGTTGTTCATACAAGACCAACAACATTAAAAGCTTCATTATTCTGCAACTCTTCATTGATACATCAATTTCATCAGCTATTAACCATTTAAATAGAAATTCACATTAAACTGCCCCGGTACTTCTTTACACGACCACAAACTAAAATCAATGGTGAATATGTTAGTCACAACATTATCTTTTTTTCCACTTTGAGTTGGATGGCTAAGATCTCTAATAATCAATGCCGAAGACACAGATTGACTGCTAAAGGATGTAACAACATGCTGGTGCTCTTGATCTGAAGGAAAAAGTAGAACTGGATTATACAACGTCCACATCATGTTTCCCTATGGTTTAAAGCTTTGAAAGTAAGAACGATTCTACTACTTTCTAGGAACCACTTCGAGCATTACTTTTACAAACTAGTTATCCACAGTAACCCATCAATACAGTAGTTTTCATACCACACCAACGACGTTAAAAGCTTCATTACTCCGCAACTGTCATTGGGACATAAATTTCATAAGCTTTTAACCATTTTCGTAGAAAATTCACATTCAACTGCCTCAGTTCTTTCTTCACCCTTCGACCACAAACTAACATCACGGTGAATATGGTAGTTCCGAATTGGATAATCACAGCATTATCAGTTGTCACTTTGAGTTATGTACCTAACCTAAGATCTTCTTATCATCAATGCCAAAGACACAAATCACTGCTAAAGGATGTAACATTACATGAGACACTCGATCACTAGGGCCTCTTAATCCCAGAAGATTGAGCAGCTCAATAGGAATGAATCACAAGCAAAGCTCACTAACACCACGAAATGAAAGAAGACACTCACAGTGTTGCCATGTGTTGCCGGCAAGAGTCTCAGCTTTCTTGGCGGCTTCCCCGACTCTCCTTCCGAACCTCCCCAGGAATTCCCGCACATTTCCTACCCTCTCTGAGCAAGAGCAGATAAAAAAAAGAGTTCATCAGCCGTAAAAGATCATCGCATAAAGAACAGAGGCGACATGAATTTAGCTTGCCTTTGAGCGAGACAGAAGTAGAGGGTCCAGCGGGAGACGACGATATGTAAGGGTTAGATCCGTCAAGGTAAACGGGGTTACCATCGCCTCCATTTGAAGCCCGAGAATCAGTCACCAAGTCAGGACTCCAATGAACCGATTTCCTCCCCGATCCACCCCGGAAAGACCCTTGCATTTGTTCCAGCTGAGCTTCCTCGGAAGACTGCGGATTCTCCGATCCCAGCTTGGCATCGCCATTTTTGTTAGCTGAGTCTCCATTCGGGTCCTCACGACAATTCTCCCCGATTGTGGAGTCAACCTTGGGGCTCGGATCGGGCAGCGAAGAGGAATCCGCGTTCCTTTGCTGTGCCTCCGTCTTCGGCAATCGCTGGTCCATCTTACGCAAAACGGAGCAGTCGGTGGCGCGTGCGACTGTAAGGAATTTTATGTTTTTTTTTGGTAGAAAATTTTATGTTTTTTCTTTCTCGTTAAATGTTCGTTTTCTTCTCTCTCCGAACTTAGCGGATAGGTGATGGACTGATGGTGCTCACTGCTCAGTGCTCACTGCTCACAAGTCACAGCAAGGTTGTCAACCCGCAGGTTGACTCGGACCCGATCGAGCTAGTGGATCAAGGGTTAATGGGTCAATCATTCTAGTTCGGTTTGGCCCGGAAATATAGAAAGAGTCATTATATTGTACTTGTCCTCATAAATTATATCAAATCTTATCTAACATATGAGTTATAACATATAATATTACACCAAAATAACATATCGTACTTAGATCCAACATATAGTGAAAATTCACACACACTTATATAACATAAATATTCAAATGTTCAACTTAGTATTCCAAAGATTGAGTTAGGCGAAAAGAAAAATTGGAAATAGGCGCATTTCGCAAACTAAAGAAAAAAATGACACAATTTGACCTCCAACCCGGTACCTTATAGCGGTCGGCCAGTTTTTTTCACCGGGTCAGGGTCAAATTGGGTCAACCCGTGGGTCAACCCGACAACCTTGGCTCACAGTCACTTCATATTAGTGGTGACAATCAAGGATAAATTGGGTACTAAAACGAATATTTGTTCGTCGCCCTAAAATTTAAAAAATCACCCTAAACACAGTAAATTGACACATTTACTCCTAACCTCAATTCTAAGCTAACCTTTAGCAAACAATCCCTCCCCTTAACTCAAAGTCCGACACTCACAATTCGGGGGAAAAAAGGTTACCGTCAGGCACCCAATAAATGCTCTTGTCCCTGCTACCAAGAAAGGAGGACAAAGAAGAGGATCGCGACCCCTGGTTATTCCCGAACACGAATCGCCACCCGAAGGAAAAAAAGACGCAACACAACAGAGGATTGCATTTTGTGTTTTTTTTTGGTTGGTCGGCGTCGGATGGGTTGAAAATTCGTCGCCGACGAGCTGGGACGGGTACCTGACCTGTCGCTCACAACTTGCGACGAATTTTCAACCCGTCCGACCCTGGCGTGGAGGTGTATTTTGAGCATGTCTGCATGTCCCGCCGACCCACTCTTGTTGCTTATAAAGGAGAAAGAATCCCCCGTTGACGTTGCCGGGGTTGAGTTTTTTTTTTGTTTTCGATAATTGCGGCAGAAGGGTTAAAAACCCGTCGCCGACGAGTTTAGATGGGTTGCCGAATTATAAAGGACATTAGAGTCATTTTAACAAAAAGTTAGAGCGATGAATTAGGTATTTTAGGACGATGAATAGCAATGCCCATTAATTTTGGTAAAATACACTTTTATAGTAAAAATTTTCACGTTTTTGCCAATACTAGCCATTTTGAAGCACTGCCAAATATAGTCAATTTCGTTCAATTCTTTAATGGTGTTATCTAACATGCTGACTGGACTGATGAATCTTGCTGATGTGACAATTTTTTTTGTTAAAAATCATGTTAGGTTTATTGTAAATAAATTATATATAAAAAAAAATCCTTGACCCCTCTTCCCTCTCTCTTCTCTCGCCTTTTTCCCTGTCCTTCTTCAACCCTGCCGCTCCGTTTAAATTGCCTGCTCCCGATGAAGAAATCGGCGGACACTAGGGAGGGTTTTAGATCAGGGTTCCGACTAACCAAATGAAGGCCCAGCTGAAGGCGGATTGATCGAAGTCGCCGCAGTGGAACAGAGAAGAAGTAGAAGTCATCGCCGCCGCTCCCAAACTGACGAACCCGAAACTCAACTATCCTTCGCCCAGACAGCTGAGTGCCATCTGCACCACGAAGCAATATCGAATCGCAAATCACAACCTGACCCCGAACATCATGTAAGAACCCAATCCAAACAACACAAAAAGATAGATCGGAAACCACTTACGCGAGACGGAACATGAGAGGAGCGATGTTCTTCTCGGTGATCAGGGCTCTGAGCTTCTTCTTGGCCTTGTCGATGTACTTCTTGTAGTCCCCGTTCATGATGGGGTAGTTCTTCGCCATTGTCGGCGAAAAATTATGAAATAAAAAACAATCTTTCATGGAACGGAGGAAGAATCAGCACTACGACGAGTTGATATGCGAGGGCCAAGTGCTCATCCCTTCCTACCTGTAATGATTCTGGATCTGTCCTGGTGTTTACCCATAAAAAATCAGCTTGTACCACATCGATTAATTACAAGGGGATTAATGGATTTATAAGGCCAGCTCAACATTAATGATTAAAAGAGCCAGATGGGCCTAGTTGTGTTAGATTGTTTGGCCTAAGTGGCCAACCCCCTTCTTCTCTATACGATGGCCGACCCGTCTCCGAGGCGCCCATAGCCGGACGATGCCTCCACCCCTTAGTATGAAATTTGGCCTACAAAAACTAAGTCTTGGAAACAAGGCGACACAACGGGGTGCCAAACGACCGGGTACCAAGCCTAGTACCAAATAAGGGGGCCAAACAAGAGGGTATCAAGCCGACAAGGCAGGCCTGATACCCAAGTAAGAAATTTGGCTAAGTATGGAAAACAAGGCGACACAACGGGGTGCCAAACGGCCGGGTACCAAGCCGGATACCAAATAGGAGGTCATCCAAAGGTTAAGTATGGGAAACAAGGCGATACAACGGGGTGCCCAATGGTCGGGTACCAAACAGGAGGCCATCCAAAAGTTAAGTTTTGGAAACAAGGCGACACAACGGGGTGCCAAACAGCCGGGTACCAAATAGGAGGTCATCCAAAAACTAAGTCTTGGAAACAAGGTGACACAACAGGGTGCCAAATGACCGGATGTCAACGACGGGGTATCAAGCCGGCAAAGCAGGGCTTGGTACTTTGACATATAATTTGGCTAAGTATGAAGCAAAAGGGGTATCAAGCCGACAAGGTAGGCTTGATACTAAAATATATAAAAATTGGCTAAGTATGGAGCTAAGAGGGTACCAGGCGGGCAAGGCGACCTCGGTACCAAGACCCCTACAAGGTACCAAGCCGGCATGACAGGCTTGGAAGCCAAGCAAGGCGACATGGTACCATGACCCCATAAGGGTATCAAGCCAACAAGACAAGAAATTCGACTAAGGCATGGTGACTAGCTGAGGTGGCCACCCAACTATGGATGGATCGACCAGGATGCCGAGCTCAGCCCTTATGAGGCCATATGGAGACAAAGTCCAAAGACAGGCTTGGTAGCACCTTCACGGGGTACCAAACCGGCAAGGTGCAACTTACCACTTGACGAGGCTACAAAAACTAAGTATGGAGACCAAGCCACCAGGACTGGCTTGGTAGCAAGGGGTGTCAAGTTGATTACATGGGCTTGGTAACAACCAACAAGTTAATGAGGAGGACTTGGTGTCATGAGATGGTAGTGGTCTCAAGATGACAAGAGTGGGGAGTCATCAAGCCGCCGAGGGTGCGATCAAGACTTCATCATGGAGGCTAAGGCAAATAACCTCAACCCCATCCAGTCATGACAAGGCGACAAGGATCAACAACAACCCGACCCGGCATCGAGGCCATCAAGTACCCACCAGCCCAAGACGAGAAAAGGGCCCCCAAGGTGACGGTTACCAACTAGTCACCAAGGAGGCGACAAGGACCCCGAGGCGGTTTGGAGCAAGAGGCCAGCTAGCAGTTACCAAGGCGGTTACCAAGACAGTTACGCCTAGTGGCTATAAATAGAAGAAACGAAGAAGAAGCAAGGGTTCCACAACCAACCATTTGACACACTATGTCAAACTTTATCTTTTTCTCTACAAATTAGCCATAGCCTTAGTTTTCGGAGCTCTCACTGAACCTCCATAGGAGTAGGTGTAATTAACTTAGTTTGTTCCCAAAAAACCATCAAAAACATCAAACACCCTCGTTCGAACATTGTTCGGAGAGGAGTGAACCGTGTTATTAATCGTTGTTCAAGAAGTCAAAGGTGCATCCATTGTATTCAAACACCAGATTTTCCTCGCCGGAAAACACCTGGCGATTGAGATTGACTTAGAGAAGAAGAAAGTGAGATTGAGGGAAGAAGAGAGGAAGATTGGAAGCAGAATGATAGGGAGGAGGAAGAAAGAACAGGGGAGAGGAAGAAGAAGTAGAACAAGGAAGAATGGTTTCTGTAATTGATATTCGATGCCCCAGTTTACAGTTTACTTCCTCTATTTATATGACTACCCAATTACAAAGTGATCCCCCAATTAATTCCTATTACAACTAAACTCCTTCATTACACTACCCAAGAGAATCGAGTTTTGGCAGTGGAATCAGGTTTCTCTTCTGCGGAATCGAGCTTCTGCTCGATAGGTTTCTATTAGGGGGCCAGGGATTGAGTTTTGGCGGCGGCGGGTGGTTGGAGAAGACAATGCGAAGGTGAGGGGTTAGGGAATCGAGTTTTGGTGGCATGGAATTGGAGAGGAAGATGGCTATGGGCTAGGGATTCTTGGTTCCCTTTCCCTGGCGGCTGGCGAGATGAAGAAGATGAAAGGGATCACATTTGCTTTTTTTTAATTCAATTTTGTTATTAATGAAAAAATAAAATCAAAATTATTCATTTGAATAACACGTTGCATCTACATATCATCACTGGCCGAGTAGTAGTTGATGTGTGCGATGATTTGGCATCCTAGTCAGCCTATCGTTAACCTAACTGGTGGAGTTTCTAACACCATTAAAATTTATAGTGAAAATGACTATTTTGTCACAAAACTTTCAAAATTCTGACTATATTTGAATTTTTTTCAAAAGTGGCTATGATTGTCACCAATGTAGTTAAAATTGTGGTTTAAAACTTAAAAACTTATAATTTTACGTTTCTAGGTCACTAAAACGCTTCTACGCAAAATCTTCCTTTTTATAGCTTATGTAGTTAAAAAAATTGCTTTAAAATTTTAAAACTTACGATTTTACACTTCTAGATCACCAAAACGTTTCTACATAGAACTCGTTTTTAACTACATTGATTATCACAAAAGTGAAAGTTATGGCTATACAAATGTATTTTGCCATTAATTTTCTATAGATTACATTTTGAGAAATTATTAATACACACTAATTGAATTTTTCTCTCTAAGAAGCATGGTTAATCAACTCGGTGGCTAACCCGTCGGTCAACCCACTTCAGGCCAGACCCAATGCTCTAAACGGGCGACATAGACCCAATTAGCAGTTGACTTGGAATCGGTCAAACCCAGATAAATTCGGTCAAGCTTAGAGAAACCCAGATAAACTCGACATCGCCATCAAGAACTCTGCTCCGAAGTAGGGGAGGAGATGTGGAACGAGACCAGATTCTAGAGGAGCCCGTCGCAAAGCGAGGCTCCCACCATTGTCGGCATCTCCATTTCTTTGTTATAATAAACAAATCAAAGGAAGGGATTAACAGAGAAACATACGGAGGTTGGAGAGAGAGAGAGTGCGCGTGGAATCGTGATGGTGAACAAGGAGATTCAACAGAATATAGAAGAGATCTGCTAGAAGAGAGAGATTGTAGGGGCTTGAAGAACAGACAACTATGGCAGATCGAATTGAATGGTTGAGTGGTTGCATGCTAGTTGCGAGAAACACAACGCATGTGGGAGAGAGGAAGACAAATGCTATTATTTTAAATGGAGTGTACTTTTACGGAATGTTACCTTAAATTATATTTTTAGTCCCTAAAGTATTGAATAATTAAGTTATATACCTATGTCTTTTAAAATATGTAGAAACTGCCTAATTAGTTCAACCCTCGATCCAACCAGTAACCCGCATCCCAGATGCTTGATCAGGCCAACAGTTGGATCCACGTAAACAACGTTACTCACAAGCCCCTCCTCTCCCTCTCTCACTTCAACAGTTCTCCGTCCACCTCTCTACCTTCTTCTTCTTTTGTCTTCCTTCAGACGAACCAATACCTGTATACTACTACAAATTTAAAGAGTTCAATACCAAATCATAAAAACATTAATACTTCAAAAACACCAATACCATTTCAGAAGAACCAATATCAATTTGACACGAACCAATACCATTTCATATGCACCAATACCAGATAAACCAATACCAGTTCAACGCAAACCAATACCATAATTGAAGGCAACAGAGAGCTCCAAGGCTTTCAACATCTTGAAGGAAAAGCTCACCAATGCTCCTCTTATGGTCTCACCGAATTGGAACCTCCCGTTCGAACTTAGGTGTGATGCAAGTGATAATGCAGTGGGAGCAATGTTGGGGCAATAGAGAGGCAAGTAATTTCAACATATATGCTACGCCTCTAAGATGTTGAACGAAGTTCACAAGAACTATACCACCACCGAGAAAGAGTTATTGCCAGTTGTCTTTGCTTTTGATAAGTTTTGGTTCTACCTTGAGTTTTGTTGCGGGTAACAGTCTACACCAATCACTCGGCCATTCGATTCTTAATTCATTCGAAGGATTCTTCTCTTACAAGAATTCAATATTGAGATTCAATACAAGAAAGGGACCGAGAATTCGGCTTCAGATCATCTTTCCCGACTCAGAGGACCCTAAGGGGATTCCTTGCATGGGGAGATCAATGAATCATTTCCCAATGAGAGGCTGTTTGTGTTGGCCGTGGTGGAAAGCTCAACACCTTGGTTTGCCGACTTTGTTAACTACTTGGTGGGGTGAAAATTGCCAAAACGAATGAGCTCTCAAGAAAAGAGAAAGTTTTTCTTCGATCTTCGGTACTATTTCTGTGATGATCCCCACCTATTATGAGTGGGGGCCGATGGGGTCATTTGACATTGTGTTCCCGAAGGAAAAATGCGAGCTTTCCTAGCCCAATTTCATGAAGGATTTCCTTGGGGGCACCACGAAGGTAACCAAACTACCAGGAAGGTGCTCCAGTTGGATTTTTATTGGCCCTTACTATTTAAGGATGTCGATGAGTTTGTTCGGCGGTGTGACAACTGTCAACTTGCATGTAACATCTCTAATCGAAATGAGATGCTATAAACGGTTTATATCACTTGTGAATCGGCTTCTTGAGTCCATTCCCTACTTCATTTGACAACAAATATATCTTGGTTTTAGTAGATTACGTCTCTAGGTGGGCCGAAGTGCAAACAATGCCTACTAATGATGCTCGACGTGTCCACAAGTTTCTTAAGAAACTTTTCTCCGGGTTTGGGATCCCTAGGGCCATCATTAGTGACCGAGCGCTCAAGGTTTTTTCCTTTAAGTTGCTTGGGCTTAGTACAATTTTTTTATTATCCATAAAAAATCCCTCTCAGAACTAGCTGTTAAAAAGGAAAGAGTAAATAGAATGACGGAAGTGAGTTTTGTCGACGGAGCTTTGGCCGGAAATAGTAAGTTTCGTTGAGGGAGGGGAATTTTGGAAAAACGATTATCCAACCCCCGGTGGTAATTTACGTATGGACAAAAAAATATATTTGATAGTGAGGGACACCCCTTAAATTTGAAAAAATGATTATCCTACTGTCATTTGTGTATAGGAATATAAGTGGTAGGTTGGAAAATTCAAATATAGAACACTATTATTATTAATAAACTTAATTTCTGTTGAGCTAAACTCATTTGTTGTTCGATTTTGAACAATGTGTAATAGTAAAATGGCATTCCCTATCTCTAATTATTTTAAAAACCTAACAATTAAACTAAGTTCAAACTACCCTTAATTTGTATTGATTTTATGATTGTACGGCAAGTGTTGAAATAGTCTTTCAGTTTTGGGTTACATCAAGAACAAGTTTACAAATCGAATATGCGATAAGTTCGTGAATGATTGTCTAGCTAGCAGCGTATATAGAGACAATGTTTTTAACACTATAGACACCAAGTGTATTCTACAATTATTTCCGAATATGAAAACATATCATGGACTTTTTTTAACCTAACGAGTAAGGTATTTTCATATTTACAATTTTATTTTTATTTAATTTATTTTTTAAAAGAGGACATCCCTATGAAAAATTTCTGGGTCCGCCACTGAGTCTGATTCAAGAGAGAAGGAAGGATGAGGGAAGGTCTAATTCGTGAAATAGAGAGATATATATAGAGAGAGAGTAATAAATGGAGGAAGGGGAAGACAGGGGGGGAGCGGCAATGACGCTTGGGTTGGGTAGGGTTTAGTTGTTATTTTTTAGTTGATATATATAGTGTGTAAATTTGCTTAAGTGATACCTGTAAAATAAATGTCATTTTAGTCATTAAAGTGTTAAATTACTACCTTATGTGTCTTCCAATTATGATATTATTGTTTATAGGTATCGGTCCTCTACCGATTTTTTAACGGCCCAATACCGGTTGGACCACTAAAGTGCGAGCCATTTATGTTACCGGGTCATGTTCCGGTTCGATTTTGATAAAAAACGGAAGAATACCAATAAAATTTAACAATTAACATACAAGGGGTTGCTTAGTGCTTCTTACTTCCTAGCTAGCTCTCCATGGAGGCATATTGAAGACAACGATTAAGCTAAATAACAATCATGCCAATGGCCATCATTATACAAAATTAACAACAATCAATCATCATCTACAATTCCGTTATTAATTAATTTGCAATATAATTATGTGACGCACGTTGTGATTAGAATCAAGCCTTGGGTATCTTGAATAACACAATTGAAATATGTATATGCGAAATGGGGGAGGTGCGGTGGGCAATTATAGCGAGGGAAACATTAATCTTTCAAATCATTGCATGTATTATGATATGGTAGAGTTGCGAAGAAAGAAACGTTTGGTTTTCTAAAAATATTTCATTTCATTCATTTTATTCTTTTTCATGTCAATTTTGGTCAACCGTACGTGATAACTGACAACTCACCGTGACAATTTAACAGAAAACATAATCAATTTAATGAGAGCATCCGCACCAATGCAATTGCAAAAACAATTGCATTTGTATTCTTTATTGCCAACTCATTTTTTTTTAATCCACATCACATTCATTCATTCACCTACATCAATGCAATTAACTTGCAATTGTAGATGTAATTAAATATTATATTTTAATTATAAAAAATTAAGTAAAAGAGAAAAGAAAATGATATAAATAAAAAATTATCATTTTTTTAGGCCTTTTTGACTTGCATATGGAATTGCATTTGTTGCAAGTTTGCAAATAGAGAATTGGTAGCCACATCAATGCAATTGGTTTTGCAATTGCAAAAACTCATGTCATGTCATCTTGCAATTGGGAATGCAATACCAATGTGGATGCTATGAGTGAGATCAAAGAGGTATTGTAGGAACAAGAAATTGGATATTCAAGTTTGTGACATCCATGAATGGTTTCAAGAAGCCAATTTATAATCCTGCTAATGAAAAACTGGTAACCAAATAAACAAGGGCTTGGCCTAGTGGTAGTACCATTAGCCTAGAACCTGGAGATCACATGTTTAAGTTCTTTAAGTAGTATCTTAATTATAAAAAAATAAACATATATATATCACCCTTATAAAAAAAATGGTAATGAAGAAGGTGCTAGATCGATGCCAATCTAAACTCAGCCAAAGTGATGAAGCTTAGTAGGAAATTATGGTAATTCTGAGAAATATAAACAATGAAATATGAACACGACGATTTACGTGGTATCCTCGTTCATACGAACTAGACTAATCCACGGAACACCCTCTTAAGGAGTCTTCGGCTAGAATCTTATTAGGGTTTTCTCTCAACAATTCTACAGAGAAACACGGCAGCAACAAAACATATATATGGTTACCAATTCCGAAAACACTCACTATGGAATTGGAAATCACAAAAAATACCCGAACAAACGACAGTTAGTATACTATATGGTATCTCGTTACCAACTGCATACCATATGGTATCTTCTTCGTTTTTAAGTCATTTTTAATTTTTTTTGCACAGAATGAATGAGTTCATCATGATCTATTGAATCTATCAATATCTGGGTGAACAAAATACAGGACCAAAAAATATCACCCAATACCACTCTGGTATGTTATGGTACACAATGGTGAAAGTCGTAAATGACAGTTAGTATACTCCTACTATCATGTATTCAATCATCATATAGTCTTGGTATGTTCATACCACCATGGTAAGTCTTTTCATACCATATGGTAGGGGTGGCTATTTGGACCGGGACCGGATTAAAAACCGGAAACCGGACCGTATAACCCGGACCGAGACCGGACCGGGACCGGATAGTAAACAATCCAATCCAATCTTTGGGCTTAGATTTGAGGTAAAAAAACCGGATAAAGACCGGATAAGAGAGCTCAACACCCAAAACTTAAGGGTAATTTGCATAAACGGTCACAAACCTTTGCACTTAGTACAAAACTTAACCAACTGCTCACCCTTTAAGGCTTTAGGCCACTCAAATCCCACAATCAAAATGTAAAATCAAGACCGAATCGGGACCGGACCGGATCAAAACCGGACCGGATCAAGACCGGACTGTATCCAATCCAATCTTCGGTCCTTATATTTTCAAAAAAACCGGACTGGACCGGATCAATTTGAGCCAATTTAACCGGACCGGACCGTATAGCCACCCCTACCATATGGTATGCTCTTATTTAATACAAGTCAATACCATATGGTATATACTGATAAAAAGCAGCTCATTTTTTTTTCAAAAATGTATCAAAGTAGATATCATTTTGAAGAGCACAATTAATCTGATCTAACTGTGCAAAAAAAAAAAAAAAGTAAAGTCCAACTTAAAACGAGTGAGAATCACCCGTTAAAAATTAAGGAGAAAAAATTAAAAGCTTTCCAGAAGAGAGAATGAACACTGATGTAACGTATAATAACTGGACTATGCATGGTTACTCACCATAAGATAATGGATAAGAACGGCTCTCCATACTGTTCACAACAAATTATGTGGATAGGTCACTAATTGTGGAAATTGTTTCAAAAGAACACATAGAGTATGGAGCGATATCCATAAAGCAAATTCACAACAAATTATGTGGATAGGTCACTAATTGTGGAATTGTTTCAAAAGAACACATAAAGCAAATTCACAACAAATCCTGCAGCGATATCCCCTTTTTTTGGTTTCAAGGAACTGCTGTAGCTCTCCATCGCCTCTCACTCTCGGTTGCCATAAAAGAACACATAGAGTAGTGCATTTGCTTTCTCGGATCAGGGTTGCGAATGAGGTAACTCATTACTTTCGATAAGCGTCAACTTCCAAGTGCCCAACTGCTCTCGGGACGACAGATGCGAAACCATGTAGCTGGCGTTGGAATGCAATAACTTTCTCCTTATTTTGGGCGCATTTTCTCCAAACGACTCTTAACCTCCACAAACAGAAAAGATTGCAGATCTGATCTGTAAGCAAGAGAATGAGAGCAACAAACATACGTTAATATATATATTTAGTTAGGGTGGGGACTGGCGATACGTCCACCTCGGCGTGAATGTGTAGGATGCGGGAATCGAAATACAAACACACGCTGACTATTAACTAATATATATGACAATTTAGTCACTCACAGGCTTCTGAAGCAGAATTCATGGTTGGTGTTGGTGTATATATACAAAGATGAACTCAAACACTAACAATTCAAATCATAAAAATCGAGAATTACACACTCCAAGGACATCGCACAGCAATGACGTCGACCCAATTCCTTCAGGCATCCCAAACTGCAGCCGCCGCCGCCGCCGCCATTTCTAAGCAAACGGTTCATATTCCTTGGGTAGGCGGCAGCAACAGCTCATTGAGCTTTAACCATCAGCGTCGTAGTTGCTTGTGGGATACGCAAACAGCACTACCACTCCGATCTGCGAATACAAACAAGTTTAACCGCTTGCTAGCTGCAGCTAAGGACGACGATATCGAAATTGCCGTCGCAAATCCAGACGAAGAAGAGCTCGATCGCCCAGCGGCGGCCGAATCGGTTCATGGGTTTCTGGTCCAACAGGGGCGGGTTCACCGGCAGCGTGTCATGGTTAGATCATTCGACATTGACAGGCACAAGAAAGCAACCATTGCCGCACTGATGAGGCAGATACAGGTTTGTACCCAATTGGTGGGTGTTATAATAGTAATTACATAATTAACTAATTGCTGCCATGACTCTGACTAGTTAGCTAATTTGTGTGCAGGATTCGGCCTGCAACCATGCGACAAGTTTGGGGGTAGAGCTGGAGAGCTTCGCTTCGACGCCGTTTATGACGAAAAACAACCTCGGTTGGGTCATCACTTCTATACAAATGGTGGTGGACCAATATCCTTCATGGTAATTATTATTTTTATTATTATAATTAACCAAGTTTTTACAAATTAAATTTATATATACGTAACCCTAATACTAATACGAAAATTGCTTAACTTCTACGACTCTGATAAGAAATATAACTCTGCTAAATTACATAAGAGTACTCAGAGTATAACATTATACAACTCGTACTACACATACTCTAATAGTAATTGCTTGCAGGCGCGATGTGCTACAAGTGGACACGTGGACATACACCGTCGGGAAGAATGGGTTGGCTAATGACTGGGTGATCCTAAACGACAAGACCGGTGAAACTTTAGTCCGAGCTACCAAGTATATATATATAACTACGTACTTATAACTACTATTTGGTTAATATTTCTTGCATTATGATACTGAGTTAAATCTTAACGCTGGTTAATTTTGCATCACGTGCGTAATTAATTACGCTACAGCACTTGTGTGATGATGAACTACGAGACGAGGAGGCTGCACAAGTTCGTGCAGGAAGTGAGGGACGAGCTGGCGTGTCGTATTGTCCCGGTGGAAGAGTCCGTCGTCCCCAAAAACGAACAGAGATTACCGCGGCTGGATTTCGAGACCGCCGACAGTGTCACCAGCGGCCTCACGGTAAAGCAACCCCAGCTCGATTTCTCATTGTCTCGTCTCGATATAGTTATTAACTAGTACCGTACGTCTAAGAGAGCACTAATCTGTTACGTTTTTTTGGTGCGTGGAATATGTACGTACGTACGTATACAGTCAAGGTGGTTCGATTTGGACGTGAATCACCATGTGAATAACGTCAAATACGTGGACTGGATCCTGGACAGCGTCCCAGGCTCGCTCCCGGAGGGGCACGAGCTTCACGCAATGACTATTGAGTTCAGAAAAGAGGTTGCTATAGATACCGTTGTGCACTCTCTTTCCAGGCTGAATAGCAGTAGTACTGCAGCCGCCGACGGGAATGTGAACGGCGACGACCATGGCGATTTTGCTCCGGTGGAGGTGGACCATTTGCTGTGCCTTGAGGATGGGTCTGAGATATTGAGGGCAAGAACAACTTGGAATCCCAAGAAAAAAACAACCTTATAACTAATTACTTCATTCATTCTCACTCACTCACTAAACACGCAGTACCACACCTGACGGAACTCGTGGGAGAGAGGCGTCGACTTTTCTTTGTGTTTTTTGTGCTGCCTTGGAAATGCTTTATCAATTTTCAGGGATTTGTGTTGTATTTGATTTGATTCGTTACTTTTTCTTTCTAACTGGTGCTCTTTTCATTTATTGTCCAAACAGATGTATTAAAATAGATATTTGTGGTTGGATGTACATTGTATCACGTTATAAGTTCTGTGTTACTTTTGGTCATTCATATTATCAATTTTTCATATTCGATATTTTCTATACACATATAATATTTTTCATATAATTGTGTTCTTTTCAGCTAATTTTATTCGTTCTAGTGATTTATTGTTGTACTTTTCAGCTTGCACTTATGTACGGGATCGTTTGGAAGTTGCGAATGTTAAATCGTTGCATTGTAATGAATCACCATAATATAAAATGCATGTATTTTAACGATACATTGTTTGGTTGTTGAGATTCTACTTTATGCATTGATTTACATAAAGTTACTTTTATGGGGAAATGTCATATTTATCCTCAACTTTTAGTATAACACAAAAACTATTAGGGATATAAATGGAAATAAAAAGTTGACACAAATCTAAAAGCAACAATCACAACTTTTAGTTGAGATTGTATAATACATCTTTTTTGTGATTGTTGGTGGGACCTACCTAAAACCATGCATTGTTTTACATTTTGACACTTCCAAACATTGTTTGTGCACAATACATGTATTCAACTAACACAACTCTAACAATCACAACTTCGAAACGATCCCTACAATGTCAATATACGTAATTGTCAACATGTTTGTTGAAGTTATGAAGAAAAAATTGCTACCAAAGATAACAAGAGATATTCGAAGTTCACCAATATGGACATGGTTTTTATTTTATACCCAATTCTTGTGTAAGTATGAGTATGAGCAAAACCCAAATTACTTTTTAATATTGTAATGGATATGCACTATCCGTTTCCGATCCAATCCGTTGAAATCCAAGGTGTTTGAAAGCTACAAATGGGTGCTTATAAATAAAAATAAAAATAAAAATCTCCGTCAAATGTAGTCGATACTATTGTTGAACACGAGAAAGAGTGTGAAAAGATTCACAACCCTTCAAAGAAAGTTCACTACTACAAGATGAACTTTGCAAATTTACAATCGTACCCTTCTACAATTTAGTTGCACATAAATACCCCTCTAGTATCGAAACGTAAAAAATGTACCCTTATTTTGAAAATTCTATTAACGAGCCGTTTAAGAAGGTCAGAAAAGACCAAAGTACCCACGTAGTAAACAATTCAAATTTCTCTCCTTTTTTAGTCCCCCCATTGAAATTAATATAAGTTTAAATTTCCTAACCTCATGCAATAGCGGCTTCTCCTTCGTCCGTGTCTCCCTCCTCCCAACTATTTCGTTGACCTATCCTCGAGAAGCCCCCTGGTCTCATATGTCATAAACCAGTTGGTCCCAATAACTCTAGTTGTTGGGAGAAGGTTATGTTGGATCTTATATCATTATCTAACACGCTCCCTCAAACGAAAGCCAACCCATGAGCTTGAAGTTTGCACTGGCCCACCATACCATGTGCTTTTAATCAACTATTAATATTGGGGGTCGTGGAGATTCGAACACACGACCACTTGGCTAAACCAGCTCTGATACCATTCATAAACCAGTTGGTTCCAATAACTCGAGTTGTTGAGAGAAGGTTATTCTGGATCTTATATCATTCTCTAACACCATATTTCTCGATTGCAGGCAAGAACCCGACAAGTGAAAGTAGTGCGCCTTTGGTGACCCTCCAAGGGCGGCCTTCTCCGATCGACTCTATGCAGTGTTGAAGATTGGCTCCAAGAAACAGAGCTTCCAATGTCTGTCTTTATTGAAGATGTGTCGTTTTAGTTTAAACTGAAGACTGTGTCGTTTAGTTTCTTTCAGTTTGGTCACTCTAAGTTTGTTTTAGGGTCAAATAAGGACAAGTCGAGTGTTAAGGCTTGTGTTGCTTAGTGCAGAAGTTTAGAGAGTCTGTTAGCTGGTTTTCAGGGTTAGTGGGATCAATTGAGGTTAATAGGAGACCGAGATTGTGGGCTGAGAATACTGTACTTATAGTTTTTCAGCATTAATCAATAAACTTGTCAGTTTACGTCATTAGGTTTTCACATTGTGGTATAAGAGCCTAAGTGAACTGTAACCAAAGAGTTTGCAGAAGGGCTTTCAAGCAAAGTGAGAACAGACTGCTTTCAAGCAAAAGAGAGATAGAGAAACAAGTGAAATCAATTGATTTATGGGTTGGGAAACACGATGGAATAGTGAGGACATCTGTTTGGTGAGTGAAGCCAAGAAAATGAGTGAGGGAAGCATTGGAACAGCTTGCATCCCTAAGTTCGATGGTGACTATGGTCACTGGAGCATGTTGACGGAGAACTTGCTGAGGTCAAATGAGTATTGGAGAGTTGTTTCCAATGGAGTTCAGGAAACTGCTGAGGGAACTGAACTTACCACAGAACAAATCAAGGCTCTGGAAGACCTGAGGCTGAAGGATCTGAAAGCCAAGAATTACTTGTTCAATTCCATAGACAAGACCATACTGAAAACGATCACCAACAAAGGAACTGCCAAGGAGCTTTGGGACTCCATGAAAATGAAGTATCAAGGCAATGCTCGAGTTCAAAAAGCTCAACTTCAAAGCCTCAGAAGGAGTTTTGAAGTTCTGGAAATGAAAGAAGGTGAGTCAGTGACATATTACTTTGGTCGAGTTATGGTGATTGCCAAATCCATGAGAAACTATGGTGAATCCATGCATGATGAGAAGATCGTGGAGAAAATCTTGAGAACATTGACTGAAAGATTCAGCTATGTTGTCTGCTCAATTGAGGAGTCAAAAGACATAGAAAATCTCTCAGTTGATGCTCTTCAGAGCTCTTTGTTAGTCCATGAACAGAAGTTCCACAAGAAAAGTGTAGTGGAAGAAGATCAGGTGCTGAAAGCTTCTTATGAGAGTGGTGGCAGGGGTGGCAGAGGACAAGGAAGAGGCTACTATGCTGAAAGAGGAAGAGGAAGGAGTGGAAGAGGTTGGAACAAGGAGTCTGTGGAATGTTACAAGTGTCACAGACTAGGGCATTACAGAAGTGAATGCCCTGAATGGAACAATCAACAAGGCTATTACAATTAGCAGGCACACTTCTCAAACTCTATGGACATGAAAGAGGATGTCTTGCTGATGACCTGGGTTGAAGAAAATGTTCAACACAAAGGAAAGAAAGTTCTGAAAGCTGAGGAGTGCAGTTCTGCAGCTGAGTCATTGGTATAAGATCAGAACATGGCGGCAATAACTTTGTGCTCAAAACTCCGAATGTTATGAATTTTTTTTTGATTCCGCATAACTTTTCAAGATCTATAACTTTTAATATAATCATAATTTCAAAATGTACATGGATTTCTGAAAAGTAAAGGTAAAGTTATTCTTAAGGTCCCGTATATCCACAAATAGTTCCTGTTTTGACAATTTCATCCTAGTAAAAGTTGTAGATCTTGAAAAGTTATGCGAAATGAAAAAAAAATCGCTACGATCGGATACCCGAGTGCAAAGTTACGTTCGTTTGAAGTTTTGGCCGAAGTTAGGAGTTGATTGGAAAAAAAAAAAAATTTGGACCAAACCGCTGGTTGGGGTGGCGGTTTTGGGCCAAACCGCCACCCCACCCAGCGGTTTGGTCCAATTTTTTTTTTTTATAACCGCCCCCTAGGCCCGCGGTTTGCATAGAAACCGCGCCACCGACAAGCGGTTTTCGACCAAACCGCTGGTTGGGGTGGCGGTTTTTGAAAAAGGGTGGTATTTTTGGAATTTTTTGGGGTTGGGTGGTATTTTTGGAAATTTTTTTTAAAACAGTGGTACTTTTGGATTTTTTCCGATTTATGTGGTCCTATCACTCCCATGTCCAATGGTGGAAAGAGAGATGTTTTTATAGTGATTGACGATTTCAGCAGGAAACTGTGAGTGTTCTTTCTGGCTCACAAATCTGAAGCTCTTGGAGTATTCAAAATCTTCAAAGCTCAAGTGGAGAAGGAGGCAAGAACAGAAATAGGTTGTTTGAGAACTGATCGAGGGGGAGAGTTTATGCTTACTGAATTCAGAACTCTTTGTGATGAAGCTGGAATCAGAAGGCAACTTACTGCTGCTTTAACCCAACAACAAAATGGGGTAGCTGAAAGAAAGAACAAGACCATAATGAACATCGTCAGATGACATGGCGGGTAAATATGACGTGTTGGGTCGTCGTTTTTTAGTGTTAAATTGATCTGACTGGGATTTTCCGTTTGCCACGTCATCACTTAACGGCCTCCTTTAACGGAGTCTAACGGAGAGTGACCGAACTTGGACTGTTCAACTAATTTAAGTGACTACTAATGAAATAAATCAATTCGAGTGACCAAACGTAAAATTTTGTAGCAATTCAAGTGACCAAACTTGCAATTGAGCCCTTTTTTCTTCGATCATTCTATTGTTCTTCCCCAAATCGTTCCCAATACCTAGCTAATTCTCTCATAATATATAATCCTCAATTCTCTCATCAATTATCTATCACTATCATTTGAAGCTATAGACCCAGGAATTATTATTGCTATCAAACCAGGTTGAGTGCCAGGTTTTATGCAAGAAATATAGATGTCTTCAACGATGCGATCCTTGCATGAAATAGTTGAGGTTGAAGACATCACCATGGCTGAAAGCTATAAGAAGATTATGTCAATGGTGGTGGGAAACCATCTCGAGTTGGACCAAAAGCTCCAGGAGGTTATGTTCATGATGTAAGAAAAGACATGAAGAAATTTTAGACGATGTTGTTGGAGCTTATGTACCAGATGGTGGGATCGAATTTTGCTATGCAACATATTACAGCCGCAGAAGAAGCCATAATGGTCTTGACGGCCCTGTTCCAACGGACAAGTCTATATGAGTAATAGGGAAGGTAGCGGCTTCCTCCTCGGTGGTGCCTCTTCCCTCGTCTTCGGCGCCAGCGGCGGAGCAAACCGGCCAAGCCGCCGCTTTAGGGTTAGCTGGGTAATGACACTCAATTTCTAGTGTTTATCACTCTTATATTTGATACATTTCCCTCTTTTATCAATGCATCTGTAGTAGTTTTTACTATATTTTATATGGAATTCATAACCATTTGGATAAAATGCTTATGATAGACCTGAGTGTGTTTCTGTACTATTTGATGCCATTATGGTATTGTTTTGTGATTTTCAAGGTTATAAACAACTCAAGACCTATATGGATCACCAGTGGACCTAAAGAATTAGAAGGAGGAGGGGAATAAAAGTTCATGGGTTCAAACAAAGATGGATTTGGACATTGGATGCTCACTTATGGGCAAAACAAGCAGATCTGGTAGTGCAATATGCCCAACTTTGATCGAGGTCCAACCAGATCTCTACAATTCGAAATGCGCCCGAATTTGGAGGAGAGGTTTCTTGTGAGCCAAGAATCCCATCCCATGAATAAAATAAATGACAGACCCCAACCTTCATTGCACCACCATTCAAGCCCTAATCATCAAAGAGACTTCCTGAAGAACTACTTCGTCACAAGTTGAAGAAAACCGAGTTTTAGCGGATAGGGATGCATATGCATTTAGATGCTTTATTGTATCAGAAATGCTTTAATCCTCTCTTGTTTAACCTATCTATGACTATGTGTGTGACTCTATAACGATGCTACTATAGGATTGTGTACGACTTAATATTCAGTTTTCGGTTAGCATTTAACCGACAGACCAAAAACAACGGTCAAAGGTTAACCGAAAACAACGTGGCAAGGGACATTGGTCAGTGGTCGGAGGGGATTGTTTGGTGTTCGGTTAACCGCATAACCGATGGCGGTTAATCACGGATAACCAACTAACTGACCACCACCAAAAACCCACATGCAGTAGCGGCCTCCCCCATCCTTTCGATCAAAACAAAAAATCCCCAATCTTCCTAAAACCCTAAAAAAACACCTGACTAGCCGTTCATCTATCGATCTGCTCCACCTCCGCCTTGCTCTTCCTCGGCGACTGTGGAGCTCCTCCTCCTTCGCGTCGCGCAACAGTGGAGACGCGCGCAAGCAACAGAAGAAATGGATCTAGACAGCTCCTCCACCTTCTGGCCTTCCTCTTCCCCATTGCCGCTCCACGTTCTTCCCCGGTGATTCATCCACCGCTCCTCCTTCGCGTGCGCAATAGGGGAGACGCGAGCGAACAGACTAGCCAAGGAAATGGATCTCGACAGCTCTTCATCCTTCCGGCCTTCCTCTTCCTCGTCGCCGCTCCGCCTTCTTCCCCACCGCACAACTTGCTGTCGAGAGGGGTGGCCGATCGCCCCCTTCTGCCTTCCACTTCCCAGCAGCAAGATTTTGGTTGCATGGCTAACCGAATCCAAAACTGGTTACTGACCGGTCGGTGGTCGATTAACTGTGCCTCCCTCTTAGGTCGGTTGTCGGAAGCTGCTGGGAGATGGTTCGCCTAACCGCTAACCGAATATTCGGTTTTTGTTAAACTTTGTGATTCATATCATTTAGGTGGTCATGAATTTATCATCTACTGGTATCCCATTTTCTTATGTATGCTTGTTTAGTTGGACGCATCTATGCATGTTTACATGAGATAAATCCGTGATTCTTAGATCATCAATGCTATGGACTATGGTTATGGTTCGTAGAAGCCTACAATTAACAATATGTTATCCTAAATTCCTTGTGTTTCATTAATTAGGTGATGTTATTGAGCGAAAGCACAGATTAGCTAATCAAATCTCTATCGCCAGAGACACATGCACGGGTAGAAAGTGACCTTATAGAAACGGATAAGGAATCATAATAGATGATGTAGAGATGCATCTTATTTAGGAGATCATATGCATGACTATATAGAAGAAACTAGCTAAACATTGCTTGCCTCTTAGTTTTTTTTATTGCATTAGTAGTATAGTACACGAGTAGATGGCACGTCAACCCACCTAGTTTTACTTTCTTGCATTGCATTTATGCGAATTCAATTGGTTAAATTTGAGAAGTTACTAGTAAAAAAACTCTGTGGAATACGATCATAGATATAACTAGGATTTTTTTTTATCACTTGTATGTTTACTAAAAAAATTTCCGGCAACAGCGCCAAAAACCTGTAGCACCAATATGCAAACCTTGTGCTCGAATTTCGTGGTATTTTAGAGAGGGAGTGGACGTAACCCTCTCCCATGTGTTTATGAAGAGTAATTTTGTAGTTGATTGTTTGACTCATACATGCCTTTCTGTTTCTTTTAGTTTTCATATTGTTTTTTGGGCTAATACCTTATTTTGGCCTGAAATATGACCATATAATCAACTTTGGCCCGTGGTTTCAGAAATTAACATCCTGACCTCAACTATGTAACATATAGACTCAATTGGTCCAACACAGAGTTTGACCGTTAGCCAACACGCCATGTCATTGTCTCGTTAGCCTAAAATTCATTAAAAAATTCTAATTCTAATTATTTTTCTATTTTTATTATTTATTATCAAATTAACCAAAAATAAATTATAAAAAACATAAATAAATTTATTTTTTTATTTTTTTGGTAATTTGAAAATGATAAATTTTATAAATTAACAAAAATTATCAAATTATTTATATTTTTAAAATTATCCAAAAAATAAAATATATAATTTATATCATATTTTTTAAATTTATAAAATTTAATTCGATAATTTTTTGTTAATTTATAAAATTTATCATTTTCAAATATCTCAAAAATTAAAATATAAATTTTATTTTATATTTTAATTTTTTGGTTAATTTGAAAATGATAAATAATAGAAATTAAGAAAATAATTTGAATTTTTTTAATGAATTTTAGGCTAACAAGGCAATGACATGGCGTGTTGACTAACGGTCAAACCATATGTAGGGCCAATTGAGTCTATATGCTGCATAGTTGATGCCAGGATGTCAATTTCTGAAACCACGTGCCAAAGTTGATAATATGATCATAATTCGGGTCAAAATAAGGTATTAACCCTTGTTTAAGGTTAGATATGGGGGGTTTTATGACATTATGGGGACTTCTGACTACTGTCAGATTCATGTTATGAAGCAGTATTGTAAGAAACCCGTTTATGATAAATATATAATAATTATTATACAGATATAAATGGATAGCTCTTTGGAGATCATACTTAATTTCAATCAAACTACTTTTTTAAAGAATAATCAAACAACTTAATCATGCATAATGATATTATTATTCCTTTCCAATACTTACTTAACCATTTGAGAATAGTTTCATTAGTTGAAAATATTGAAAACGTTATCACAAATAATCATAAGTTTTAGCTACAAACTTTGCAAGAAATGTATATGAACAAAAAAAAAGCCCCATAAAACAAAGTCTAAACTAGGTTGTTGGGAATAAATCAATATAGAAGATTAATAAATAAATAGAACACAAGTAGTACAAGAGTTAGATTTTATTTTTTTGAACATTAATTGTTAATACCTTTAGAAAGCAATATGTATAAAATTCTTACTTGGATTGAGGGCATAGCGCATTGACCTAAAAATCTCATTGAAATTGTATTTGAACTTACATAAAATTATAGTGAGTATCATACTAAAAATATAAATTTTATGATTACAAATAAATTGCATCAACATGAAATATTGACTTTACATAATTGATAATGATACAAAAATATTCGGCTAATGACCCGCACCAAGCTAGTACACGGGTTTAAACCGTAAGGAAATGTTTGGATAGAATGATTTGTGTTTTGTATTTTTACTTTAGATTTTGTTTTCTAAATGCCAAATCATTTGTTTGAATATTAATTATATTTTGGTATTTGGATTTGTACCAGAAGCATGAAGTCATTTTCAAATACATATCTAGTGTATTACTTGTCTACTTCAAATATATTTTAAGAACTAGTGATTTGAAATACCTCCTAACAAAAGATTGGACCCAATTGTAAAATTTTAAAAGTTTATGTATTAAATTGTTAAGAAAAATAAATTTGCTAATAAAAATGTACCAAAATTTGTAATAAGTGACCCAAAAATTAAAATAAAAAACCTAAAATACCAACAAATTACAAATGAGTATCCAAATAACTAATTTAAATTATATTTATTTCAAAAACTAGTATTTTAAATACATACATTTTAATATATTATATTTGAAATACATCTATCTATCCAAATGCACGATAAGAGAATCATCTATGTTTCACATGAAAAAGAAACGTGGCCGGCACACCAACAAAACGCAGCAAAAGCTAGCAGGCAACGAGACTAAATAAATATGTGCATGATATATGCCTTGTTTATTTTAAGTTTTATTTGGATCTTTGGTAATACACGCATTACCTATTTTAATGCTACATTATACTTAGAATCACTCGTTCAAGCCTCAAGGCACATATGACATATCCAATAAAGTTCTCATAAAAAAAAGACATCCAATAATAAAATCCAAGATTATGCGTTGCTTATCCAATAAAAAAAAAACAAATGAAATTGTCCATCTTGTCATGAAAACTTCTATTATACTCAAAAGTATTGGTGTTTTAATTTACAATTTCAAGTTGTACCTAACGTCAAATGTATAAGTTCAAGTTGTATCGTAAAGAAGATTGTAATCTTTTGTTGTGGTACCGCTTTACAACTTTAAGTTGCATCATCACATAAAAGTACAAGTTCAAGTTGTATCATAAAAAATTTGTACAAAAAAAATATAAATACAATCTGAAGCTGTACCATAACGTTAAATGTATAACTTCAAATTGTATCATAAATGCAAAAATCTATAGCACCAATTAGGGATGGCAATGGGTCGGGTTGGGGCGGGTTTTGTCAAACCCAAACCTATGGGTTTATCCGCCAAAAAAACCTGGGGTAAAACCCGTTGGATTTGAAAACTCAAACCCAACTCAACCCGCTGGGTATTCGCGGGTTCGTGGGTACCCGTGGGTTTTTGTGGTAAAAAAATTACAATAACAAGTTTCTTTCAAAATAAAAGTTTAACATTAATTTTCTCATACAAATTATTCATACAAAAAACACTAATCTAGAGCATACAAGCAAACCGCAAATGATCGATACAAATTGTTCAAAATTAAAGATAAACATCCAATAACATTAATTGAAAGCTTCTTACTCGTCAACTAAGTTTCTTCACTTTCATAATATCAACTTCATTCTAAACAATTAGAAACAACAAATTATATATGTCTCCACAAACATAAAGAATATTAATTGTTTAAGGAAGATATATTATTTAGAATATTAAATATACCGGGAAAGTAATTATATGTGTGTGGACGGGTATCCATGGGGCGGATTTACCTAAACCCAAACCCAACCCTACCCGGTGAATAGTGTAACGAGTTTAAACCCGAACCCGACCCAAAACCCGTCAACACGGGATTTACCCGCGTTGACCGAGTTAGGTCGGGTGGGTACCCGTGGGTTCGGGTTTTGTTGCCATCCCTAGCACCAATCCTATATAACATTGTAAAATTACTCTCTTGCCATCCCAACAGTACTCTTCTATATATAGCTTCTTCCTCTTCATAAGCTTTTATCGTCCCAAAACGAAGCTAAAGAAAACCACCAAAACCTATACCTTCGTTTCGCCATATAATAACTTCAAAAGCAAACCCGATATCATGGCGACAATGCACCTTCAGAGCGGTGTGTTGCAGCAGTCCACACGGCGACTTCCTTCTCCAAAATTGCCCCTCTCCGCCACCATCTGTAATATTTCCGGTGGCGGTTTCTTCCAAAGAAACAAAAGCAGAATGCCCGTGTGTCAAATTGCTGGGCGGGAAATTCAAATTCCGAAACTTGATTCTCCCACCACTGCCGAGAAGAAGAAAATGAAGAAGCGGTCCATTTACGACCCCACAACTCAGATCTACTCTTCCCCGAGACCACCACTGCAACTTCCGGCCGATCAAAATACGTCCCTCACCGACTTCCTCTTTCGCTCAGCCGCCTCACATCCCGATTCCGTCGCCCTCATCGACGCGGAATCCGGCGAGACCATGACCTTTCACCAGCTCAGATTCCACGTCAGCAGGATGGCCCACAACCTGCAAACCGAGCTGGGGGTCTCCAAAAACGACGTCATTTTGATCGTCGCTCCCAACTCCATCCACTTCACCGTCTGCTTCCTCGCAATCGTCTCCATCGGCGCCATCGCCACAACTTGCAATCCTCTTTACACCGTCGGTGAGATGTCCAATCAGATCAGCGACTGCAATCCCAAGCTCATCATCACCGTCCCTCAGCTGGTCGACAAGATCTCCGATTTCAATCTGCCCCTGATTTTGCTGAATAATGGCACCGATGATTCGTCTTCCAAATCGGAGAAGAAGAACGTCATTTGCCGGTACTCGGACCTAATCGGTGAGTATTCCGCGGCGGCCGCGGCCGCGGGAGCAGAGGAATTCGAATTCCCAGCGGATGTAAAACAGAGCGACACGGCGGCGCTGTTCTACTCGTCAGGGACGAGCGGGAAGAGCAAGGGAGTGGTTCTGAGTCACGGAAACTTCATGGCAACGTCGAGGATGGTGACTACAGATCAGGACGAGCTGGACGAGCCGAAAGGAGTGTCACTCTGCTTCTTGCCGATGTACCACATCTTCGGATTCGCGGTGTCGACTTACGCGCAGCTGCGGCGGGGGAACGCCGTGGTGGCAATGGAGAGGTTCGAGTTGGAGAAGATGCTGAGGAGCATCGAGAGATACAAGGTCACTCAAATGTTCGTGGTGCCGCCGGTGATGGCTGGCCTGGCCAAGGCGTGGCCGGCGATTTCGCAGAGTTTTGATTTGTCGTCCTTGAACTTGGTCTTCTCCGGGGCGTCGCCGATCGGGAAGGATCTTATGGTGGATTGTGCGAAAAATTTGCCCCACGTTAACATTCTCCAGGTACGTATTTAATCCTCCCAATGTCACCCAATAAATGTGGTAAAAGATGGTATATGCTCTGATAATTTATGTGAGCATTAACACATCTTTGACATGGTCACATTTTTCGTTTGTCTTAATGAAGGGATATGGCATGACCGAAGCTTGTGGAGTTATATCGGGAGAGGATGCCAGGGAAGGAAATCGTCATTCTGGTAGCTCCGGAATTCTCTGTCCTGGGGTTGAGGCTATGATTATAGATATTGAGACATTTAATCCACTTAAACCTAATCAAATTGGGGAAATATTTTTTCGAGGACCTAATGTAATGCAAGGTGCGTAATAGAAGGCCCTGTAATTTCTTTACAAAAATTCCCTACTAATCTTTCAAAACATTTGGATCGGGAAAAAAAAAAAAATTCTAACTCAAGAAATGGAATTCAACTTTTTTTTTTCAGGCTATTTCAATAACGATGAAGCTACTAAGCAAACAATAGATGATGAAGGATGGGTGCACACGGGAGACATTGGATACTTTGATGAACAAGGGCAACTATTTGTGGTGGACCGACTCAAGGAGTTGATTAAATGCGGTGGATTTCAGGTAACTATTCGAGTAGTAAATTCACTAACTTTATATTTAGAAGAAAATTTTTTTGATTTCTTTAGCAAATTATATGCAACAGTATCTTGATTTCTTAATTTGCGTAGCATATGAAAGAATAATCTACCGTTGTAGGTGGCACCGGCAGAAATTGAAGGCCTACTACTTTCCCACTCAGAGATAGTTGACGCTGTTGTTCTTCCGTGAGTGGGCGACCAAATATTTTATTGAGATTTCTTTTAAAACAACATGAAAGAGCCTTATAATATGCTACATAATATTATGAGGAATTAATTAATAATGGAGTTTGGGAAATTTGGTGATACAGGTACCCGGATGTTAAAGCCGGTGAGGTTCCTATTGCATATGTTGTCTGTCGTGACCCAAAGAGCTTGCTTAGTGAAGCAAACGTGCAAGATTTCATTGCAGCACAGGTGAGGAATTAAGTGTTTATTATTGAGCAGCAGATCATTATTTCAAATGAAATTTTAATTTCTTGTGTGTTAATTATTATTTGGCCTTTTGATTTTCCATAGGTTGCATCATATAAGAAGCTGAGGAGAGTGAAATTTGTGGACCAGCTTCCAAAGTCCCCAACCGGGAAGACACTGAGAAGGGAACTGATTGCACAGCTGCGATCCGAGGCGGAAGCATGCATGCAAACGCATGTAGAACCCAAATCAAGTTAAGGGTTATGAGAATGAGACGCAAGATCAGACTGAAACACAGATTTCTAGTTTTCATAAATATGATTTCTCTTTGAGATTTATGCTTGTCACAGTACTGTTTCTCGATTCTCGTTTTCATCCTCTTTAAGATTTCAACAGAAGAGCTTGTGGGTTGGATTTGTTAATTGCAAATGACACAGTGTGAAAGTTTAAGGTTAAATACAATATATTAGCTAAATTTTTGATTTAAACAAAATAATAGTCAAATCTTTCAAAAAAAAAAAAAGCCAAATTGTTAACTTTCCGTCCATTGACCTCAATTGACTTTGACGTGGCAACTTAATTGCTGAGATGAAAATGTTTGTGACGTGACAACTTAATTGACCGCCACATCATCATACAACGCATTAAAATTAAAATTCGCATAATTTCCCTAATATTTTGTATTTATCATTTAAACCAATAAAATAAAAATCAATAAAGTAAACCCTATTCCACAGTTGGGCCGATTGAAAGGAGGCGATGGAGGCAGATCGGGTGAAAATGAAATTATGAAACCCAATTGATCTTGACGAGAGTACTCCACCATCGTGGGGGGTGGGAGAGGGCTTTGTAAAGATGCACCATCCGAGGATCCTAGACGAGGTTCTTGTGGCGGAGGGCGAAAATTGAAGGTACGCCTGGTCAAGAACTACGTTTTCCCTAGACGAACATGACAAGAACCAGAATCCAAAGAAGGAGACACCAGACAGATGGTAAGAAAATGAATTCCTATCTGGCTGTGTTTTTCCTTTCTTCTTCGTCGGTTGAGCTGCTTTATCTGCCATCCCATCACTCACTCCTTCTCTCTTTTCCTTTCTTCGGCGGGCGGTGTGTCAGGGTATGATAGAGGGTGAAGATTGAAGAGGTGGTGGGGATGAGGACTTGTGAGGAGGTGGAGGAAGGGTGGAGGTAGAGGAAGTGGACCGGCTCGGCTCCGATGCTTCCTCTGCTCCAATAAAGGATCGAGTGATGGTACATTTTAGTTCCCCGATCTATAATTTCTTTAGTAGAGAGGAGAAAGAATGGCGATTGGGTGGATGCTACTATTTATTATTGGCTCCCAAACTCCTTGTCACAAGTGGGGAAGTTTCTAGTGCATTCTTTTACCCCACTCTCTCATTCTAGAATCTTTGTGTTAAGATATCGTTCATTGGGTCTACAATTATTGTCCATTGGGTTTTCTATTGCATTTTTTATCCAATAGGTTTTTAGCTATTGTTCACTGGTTTCTCGGTTGCGGCTATTATCCACTGGGTTTTTGCCAATGGCCTTTTGCCCAAATCATCACCTAGGTTGGGTCCATTGTGAATTTGTTAAGAACTCGGTTTGACTCGGTCAAAACAAGTTGAACACAAAGTTTGACGAGTTTTGGGTCGAGAGATTTTATCTGCTTTAATATTTTTTTTCTCTTTTCTCTTTTGGTTGAGAATGAAAATTAACCTAGACCCACTGTTGATGAGTTTTGCATCGAGGTTGAGTTTTATCCACTTTTGTAATTAGCAGGTTGGGTCGAATGTCCATTTGATAAAAACTCTATTTGACCAAGTCAAAGCGAGTTGAAACCGATTGTTAGAATTTCTGGTCGGGAGTGTGTTTTATCCGCTTTAGTATTTTTTCCCTTTTCGTTGAGAATGAAAATTGAACCCAATGGTAAATGACCTAATTAGACCAGTTCAAAGTGATTTGAACCCAATGTTTACATTTTTTTGGTCGAGAATGAATTTTTCCACTTTTTGAATTGGTGGGTTGTGCCTAGGGATGGCAAACAAACCCATGGTCGTGGGTATCCGACCGCCCCCGACCCAGTCAACGCGGGGAATCCCCGCATTGACTGGGTATGGGGCGGGTATGGGTAAAACCCGCAAACACCATACCCGCCTCATACCCATACCCGCCCCACTAAGCACATTTCTTCATATATAAAAAGTATATTGATTACATTGTAATCTATCATTAATAGTGAGGGTAACTCATGAAAATAAATAGTAGAAATACAATTGGGTGACCACCCAAATCAAACATAATTAATTACCTTCAAATCTTCCTTCATTCTTTGACTTTTTCCCTCATGTTAACAACATTATGTTAGTAAGTTATTACTTAGTACTAGTAGACGTATCAAAGTCAGAGAATAATGATTTGACTTATATTGTTACTCTATCTTATGGATTAATGGATGTTTTAGAATAAGATGCTTAGAATCGTTTTAAGAATGATTGTCTCTTTGTCGACTTTATGAAACAATAGGTGCGTTTGGTATTATAATTGAAATTTTACATATAAAATTTTAGCTATTATATTGTTGAATGTACGGGGCGGGTATTACCCACGGGTACGCGAAACCCACGGGTATGTGGATGGGTTTTCAAATCCTTCCCCCGCATGGGTATGGGGCGGGTATGGGTTTGAGTATTTGATAGCGGGTATGGGAATGGTTTAGGCAAACCTGCCCCATTGCCATTCCTAGTTATGCCGGGTGCGAACTTTTAAAAATTCGGTTCAACCCGGTAAGAGCAAGTTGAACCTGGTGTTGACGAGTTTTGACCTGGATCGGGTTTTATCCGTTTTAGTATTTTTAATTTCTACTTTTGTCTTTTGGTTGAGAATGACAATTGAACCCAAACCCATTAGTATCCAACCTAATTTGACTCGACTAATGCAAATTGAACCTCCTCAAACATGCGATCAGCCCTATCATAAAAAAGAAAAGAAAATTAAGATGAACTTAAAGCCAACAAAATAATCAAACTAAGCAAAAAGAGTACAATCTGAATAAATAGCGTCATGGAAGAAGTTTAAACATAGAAATATCTGCTCAACAATCCCTCTCCCTTATGCAAGTTCTTCGCTTCGTCAACATCATGTTGTTGTAGTTGACAAGCCCACAAAGAATAAATTAAAAATGAAATAAGATCCCTCTCACTTTTGGTCAACATTCAAACTATTATTTTTGGAACATATCATGTTCTTACTTACATGCAAAACGTTAGCGAGTGAGTTTATGCTAGTTTCTAATTTATAGGCCGGTTAAGTTGATTTGTAGACTGATTTTCCATACTTCTTGACTCGCACGAAACTACACCACAAATTAATCCCGACTAGGGTCCAAGTTTTTAAACTCTAGCCGGGTGCAGTATAGAGCAAGTATTTAAATTGTCAACCCGGTCCATATACCCCTACTTCAATCGCTTAGGTTGTTATCTAGCAAGCAACTTTCGGGTTTATAACTAATGGAACTACAAACTAAACAAGCAAGGAAAAGTAAATAAAGGAAAACTCTAACTAAGGGAGCTTCACCCAGGAGTTGCTTCCCCCTAACTAGCTACCATGACTTGTTGGATTGAATTAAGTCGTGTGGCATTGGTGGTTGTGAACCGCGGTGGTGAGCAACTAGTGATCAATCTGTCACGGCATCAATTCACTAGCAATCGATTTGTCACGGGATCGATCCACTCACCAAATCTAGGGGAACCACTAGGAGGAGCAACTAGTGATCCATTTGTCACGGGATGGATTCACTGGAGGTCGATTTGTCACGGGATCGATCCTCTCACTCAGTCACTAGTGGTTGCCTAGGTCTCTCCTTCAAACCGGAGTTTGAGCGGCTTAATCACAACTAAACTAGATGCAAACTGGTAACCGCGAACCGCAGAGGGATGCATATGTGGCCGGAAACCACAATTTCAATTGCTAAACCGAGGTAAGCATGAAAGGCCGTGTCACTCGACCCTCTCGGTTTAGACAATCGGTAGTTGACTTACTCCCTCACTCAACTCTAAAGTCGGACGGCTTAATCGCGATTAACCGACTTGCTTAACTCAATATTTAGGGTTGCCCTAACTTAACCTAGTTTAGGTGGCTTAGAAAGCGGAAGGAAAACCAACTCGATTGAGTCTCCCTTGGAAGGGGGATTTTCCTCTCTAAACTAGGCTAAGGTGGCTAATTAGATTGCTAGCACCAACATGCACAAACCTAAGGGTGCTAAGCACAATTATGCACAACTCTTAGATTGCTAAGCACGAGCATGCACAATCACCATGAAAACACCTCTAATACTCAAATTAATGCAAACCCACGCTTAATCATTCAATCTAAACAAGTAATTACAAAGTATTAGTTAGCGATGTACAACACCCAAGATAAAAGAGTGAATTTCTAGAGAGAGAGGGATTACAAATTTGAGCTCAAGATCTTCTTCTTCTCCTTCTAGGCTTGATTGAATCTTCCACCCAAGCCTCCAATGATGCTCCAAGATCACTCTAGCACTCCCTCTCTCTCTCTCTCTCTCTCTCTCTCACTAGAACTCCCCTTTGATGTTTAGGTTGAAACCCTAGATAAAGAAAGTGTTTCTTATCCAAAAACCAGCTCTCCCTCTTTCTCTCCCCGCTGCTGTCTTCATATTTGCCCGAAAGTGACTAGTTCACGGACGCATTGGCCAGTTCACGGCCGTGAACTCCTAAACGCATCCGTGAACTCGACGTCGTCCAAAACGCGCCACTTCACTCGCCTGGATTCACGGTTAATGTGCAATGACCTCGCCTTGAGCAAGAATACTGCGTGTATTTGTGTTTGTTTTGTTTTTCCTTTAAAGCTCAAACATCCTACCCCGGGAATTTCTCAAACTTTCATTCACTAAGTCATGCGATAACATCGTTCTACCACCTATTTTACGCCATTGAGGGCAATGTTGAGCTTAAGTGTGGGGGTGGGGGGTAGTTTATTATTATGCTTGTGTGTGTGAGTGAATGCTTGGAGCCTTGATGTATGCCCAAATTTGAAAATTTTGAGGGCTCCAAGCAATGCATGATCAAAATGGTCTGTTGGTGGGTGAATCTCGTGCTTATTTGGCATCGATCCTGAATTGTTGCATGTAATCGAGTGCATCCTATTATGATGACTGAGAATGCATTAGGGTTGTGCAAAGGCTTAGTTCTCATGTGTGCTTAAATGAATGGATGTCTTGACTTGGTTACTTCTTGATTACAATTACCATGCATTGAAGTTTTTGAAATTAGAATAGATGATTGGGCGACTAGGTAGCCATGTGAGTTTTGTGCCGATCGTGTTTTTCATGTGTGATAGATCCCTCTCGCCATGGCGTGTAACATTCACCGTAGTCACTAGTGTGTATGATGGAGGCAAAGGATTAGTCCACGTCCAAAAGTTGATTGTCCCGAAATATTTTATCCCCTAGTTAACTCCTTTGAGCCGTGTGACTTTGGGGGTCGTTCTAATGCTAGGAGCTTCGTGCTTGATTGAGCTTAATGGTGATCGAAAGAACGACCCCTACCCATCCTCTCTTCGTGTCAAAGTGTGAGTCATCCTTGTGTCTCGGAGTTCTCGCTTTTGAGCTCCATTGAGCAGGGCGGAGCTAGCTTATTGCTCGGGGGCCCTCCCACCCACCCCCCCCCCCCCCCCCCCCCCCCCGCGTCGAGAATTTTGAAAGTTACGCATAAATTTGTTATGATCTTTGCGAATTACGTATTACTGAAGGATGTTTTGAATAAATTAATGACATTTGCCAAGATAGAAACAAAAAGTACAGTTGGTCTAGCGGAAGTGGCTGTGGAATAATGCCGACCAAGTGTGGGTTCGAAACCCAGTGAGATTAAGTTCATTTTTTGGAAAGGGTTAGAAACCCAGTGAGATTAAGTTCATTTTTTAGTTTCCAGTTTTACTTAGATACACACTTAGTCGCATAGTCTGTGACTTTCATATTTGATCTTTTGAAATCTGTGAATTACTACATTAATTAAATTCTTTAGCTTTTCATTTCCAAATTTTAACTATTATTTTTGCTATATAGTAAGTAAATTTTATAGTGAACATTCCTCTTACTGTTGTGAAGATTGTTAAAAACATGTTGCATATTGAAATGTATTATTGATTTTTGTTGGTAATTAACTCATTTGTAGTTAAATAATATGATAAAATTTTCTTTTAGCATTAATTACTACATTGAATGAATCTATTTATCTCAAATAATAATTTGATTTTCTTATTATTGGTAATTATTTTTGTGCTTTTATGGCTTCTCCGATAATACGAGGAAAAAAAATTCCAGCCCCCCCAATACTCAAATCCTGGCTCCGCCCCTGCCATTGAGGTTCTACATAGGTGGTTTTCCATGGTTCTTGCTAGAAATGAGAAGGTAGTGTTGGAGAGAAAGTTATTAATTAAGAGCATTGTTCGTTTAAGGATAGGTGGCATGCGTTGCACTCTCTAGTACCCCCCTCGAAAGAAAAAGGAAAACAAGAAAAGAAAAGAAAAAGAGTGGTAAATAAAAGTAGAGAGTGGCCACGAAAGTCTAAGTGTGTGCTATAGAAGTTTTTTTGGCACTCAAGACATTGAAACACCTAATTTGTTTGATGACCTCCTTCACTACTAGGTTTGAAATGTGAATAGCAAGATAGGCGAAGAAATGTGCTTTAATGTAGTTCGTGATTGGTAGTGTTTGGAAGAAGGGAAGTGTGGTTTTTGGCCGATGCTAGTGGCCTTTATTTGTAGGAAAGGTTCTTAGTCAAGACCATAGAACCTTTGGTTTTAGGTTGAAGATGTAGGACCTCATGCTATGTTCGCCACCACCCAAAAATCCTTTTCCCCATATCCAAGACAATTGCCAGTCATTTGAACCGGTGTCTAAGACCTCTGGATAAGCTAGTGATGAAAACTATCCTGTGAGCTCTAGCATTTAGAGGTTGCCTCCCTGGTCGAGAGATGATAAGGCTGAGTGTTGATGATTTTGCACATCTTTTGCACCAAAAAGGTCCTGACCCCACTAGTCGAGAGTGAGTGGTTCATTCTTGTTTTGCATGTTCATATCTTACCTCGGTGAGGACCTATGTTGACCTGTTGTCTATTCCTTGGACTTTAGTTCTATGCATGGTTAGTTGTGGTTGGTGAGTAGTCTAGTCGAGACTTGCATTGATTTTTGAAAAGGGTGAGAACTTTTCATTTGCCCATTCTTGATGCAATCGAATGTCGTTTGTGGTAGATGTCGGTATTGTTGTGAGAACTTTTCATGTGTTGATGTCCAAATAGTCATTGAGATTCACCGCTTTGTGCCTTTTGATTTGTCCCCAAGTTATCTTGTTAGGTTGAGATATCACCAGGTTGAAAATGGTTTGATTGGGGACAAGCAAAAACGTCTAAGTGTGGGGGAGTGATTCAGGCTCATTTGTACACTTTTTACTCCTGGTTTGCTTAGTCGTTTGAAGCATTTTTACTCTGGCATGTTTGGTTTTACGTCGGGTTTTGCCTTGTTTTGGTTTTTTTCAGACTTTGGTAGGTGGAACCAACCCTGGGGTCGAAATTTGGACGAAAGGGCGAAAAATCAAGTCAAAGGGTGGAAGCAGCAGCAGATCATGGGTCGGGTTGTGAGTTCACGGTCACTAAGACCGTGAACTGAAAGCGCTACCCGTGAACAACTTGGCATCTAGAGCACAAATTGCTTTCACTGGAAACAAGTCAGTTCACGGTCGTAAGAACGTGAACTCAGGCCATTGCCCGTGAACTGGACTTAGTGATGCGGCGCGATTCGACTTGTGATCACGGTCCGGGCTTTCATTTCACAGCCGTGAACTGGGACTATGATTTGAGCCCGATCTGGGTATATAAAGGAGGTTGAGCTGAAGGGAAAAAGAGGAGAGACCTAGTTTGAGAAACTTCTTCTTCTTCGGATTTCTAAGAGTGAGAGAGTGACGAAGCAAAGAAGAGGAGAAGCTAGGGTTTTATCTTCAAGCAAGGAATTGGGAATTCCTCACCCAAAGGAGAATCTCTTCAACACAAGGAGCAAGGATAGCATCTCATTGATGGTTTTCCTTCTTCTCTTTTGTGTTTTCTCTTCTCCTAGCATGGATTGGTCCCTTCTTTCACTTGGGTGTTTGTAAACCCTAGCTACAATTATGTGAATGCTTGTATGGATTGAATGATTTGTGTGCAGTTGTATTTATTGCGAATGTGGAGGTATTATTCATGAATGATTATGTTGTGTGAAAGCCTATCAATCTAATTGCCATTCTAATCTAGGTAGAGAGAAAACCCCCTTCCTTTCTTAGAAAGAGCCTTGAATGCTGGGTTTTCTTAGGAAATTCATTGTCTCCTATGTAGGTTAATGCAAGGCAAACCTCTTATTTCGTATTAGCACCTAGGGTTTGGTTGTGGGTGTCCGTCCGAACTCCGATTCGAGGGTGAAGTCTAACCAACCCTTAGTCAATAGGTCGAGAGAGTCACGTTGGTGGCTTGGATCGTATCCCCTTCCCTTAACCTAGAGGCCAAGAGAGTGGCGCTTAGCTATTTGTTACACTTCCATATGGTTTACAACCCCCTCACCACACACGACCATTCGATCCAACAAGTCATAA
Organism: Linum tenue; assembly: GCA_946122785.1. Lineage (NCBI taxonomy): Eukaryota > Viridiplantae > Streptophyta > Magnoliopsida > Malpighiales > Linaceae > Linum > Linum tenue. Next base: position 16,599,903 of record CAMGYJ010000009.1, read on the forward strand.
TTGTTAGCTAGGGGGAGCAACACCCGGGTGAACCCTTCTCAATTAGTGTCAAATCCATTTAACTTTGCAAACGCTTTAGATATAGATTGTTTTTTCACCAAAAATCAACCGCTAGATAATGTTTCAAGCAATCGAGATAGGGGTACATGAACCGGCCCGGGTCGATATTTAAGCATACTTTCCATTACTGCACTCAGTTAAGGTTTATACTTGTGCCTTAATTGAGAGTTTTATTATGGTATTGGAGACTAGTCACTAAAGAATTTAATGATATAAACATTGAATGACTTAAGTATCTCATGATATAAGCATCTTATTAAATAATAGAAAAGGTTGAATAAAGCAGCATAAAATTCACATCCTTAAACAATCAAATTGAACTAGCTATACATAAGAGAGAAAGATGGTGCCAACATCAATGATGAAGTTCTCTCTTTAATTGCATCGTCTTATGGATGCTAAACTCAATCTCCACTTGAGCCTAGTGGCTCCTTGCTTGAGTCTTGAAGAGTAAATTTTTGTAGTATTTACTGTTTATTATATCCTATAGCCTGACCGTCTATTTATAGTAAATATGGGAAGGGTTTTTAGATTTTTGCTCCTAAAACTCGGCCAAAAGCTTCCTTGTACGACTAGAACTCGAATTCTCTAACTTCGGGATAAAGAATATTTAAGAAGCTTCTATTGCGCATGGGCCCACGGTGGCCTCCTAGCAATCGCCACCATCGTTTTTTTTTCTTCTTACAGTGGGTTTCATGGACCACAAGCAACCTATCTATGAATTTTCAACGCGACTTGATGGGTTAGGGTTGGTGACGGCCCAACGACGATTGCACCCGTCGTGGATTCTTTCCTCTGCTTGGACGAAAACTTCTTTAGTGGCCTACTCTTGGGATCAAATGAAGACTTCCTATAAGACCTCCATTCATTTGAGCTTTATTTAATGAATGAATTATTCCTTGAACTTCTTATGTGATCCAATGATTGATCGAACTGATCAACGATTGTATTTGACCTTAAAAAGCACAAAATCATAGCAAAATGCATAAAATGATATTAAAACACAACCTAGGTCTATTATAAGCACATTGATAAAATATTTTTAAAATACATACAAAATATAGTAAAATGTAATAGAAAGGGAAGTGTATCAAATTGGTAAGTCATAAACACTATAATTCGACCCGCACTTGAAGTTTGCTTATCCCAAAGCAAACACTTCTCACAATCATACAATCAATAACTACGAGGAATCGTCACCCAACCATCTTTCTTAGATAGTGGATCATAAGTGAATTTACAAGGTCAACAATAGTACAAAAGAATTCTAACCACATCAACTTGCATGAATAACTAGACAATCAACTCTACCATTAACAACTAACCATGCATGAGCCTTAAAATACATTTGAACTTTGAAATGCCTCTACCATCATTTGACATACCATTAAGCACCTTTGCCTTTCAACAAACACATATATTATCTTGATTTTCTAGACTTTTCTTATCACTATTTTTTTGTCGTTTTTGTGTGTAGCGAGCTTTCTGTTTACTAGAGCATTAGACCCCAATTAGTCGAGCAAGAGCAATTTTTGTATCTCTCCATTGGTCAGAGTACTTTATTTAAATGCTATAGGTTGATTTGTGTGGAGGGTCAATAAAAATGAGGAGTTTCAGTAGCTTTATTTGTGCCCTCAATAACACATCGTCAAGTTGGCTATCTATTCAACAAGAGGAAATTTTACTTGTAATAGAGAGGAATCAACATCTAACAAGGGTGATGCAAATCAACTCATATCTCTTCCAAAACCCCTTTTTGCAATGAATATATGCCTCACATGTTGGGCTTACCCCACGCTTTATTTCATAACATAGCCTGGCAAACACATATGATTCAAACATGTTGAGATTGGTAATTTTGGCATTTAATAGAAGGTACAATTCACCCCATGGAAAAGCTTTTTTACAAAATGGAGACTTAATGCATAATTAGAAATCTATAATGAATCAAATAGCATGACATTAAAAGATATTTACATGCTCATAGGCTCAATGACTATCAAATCCTTCATACTCACTACACTATCCTTCATAGACCAAGTGATAATTCTTGTAGGGCATGGCAAGAATTGAATACAATTTTCAAAATATTACATTCTACTTAATATTTCGAATACTCAAGCCAATTGATGGTTAATGCATCTATAGAACTTTGAAAATTTCTCATTATGAAGGACAATGAAACAAAGCAACAAAACTCACTTCCAACCCACACTTTAAACAAGACTTTGTACTCAGTGGACTAAAATATAGGTGAGCCATGGTAAAGGGTTGGAATGAATTGCCTCATTCGTTGTTCAATTTGAAGTGGAAACAGATGGTTAGACTAATAGTAGTCCTTCTTCATTATTTAAGGAGATTCCAAATCAACATAGGAAACAAAAGAAAAAGTGAAAGCAAAAAGGGAGAGACCTAATACATCTTCTCCTAGTTAATATCCAAAATAAATTACAAGAAAGAAAGAAATAAAATAAAAATAGATGGTACCCCTCAAATAAGTTCTGACTGAATACATGCATCCAATCTTGCGGCCTCTGCAATACTACTCCACTAGTGATGTGCAGTACAGATCAAATTTAAAATCCTAGAATGGCCTAGGGTTGTTTTTCACAAGGTCTGCTAATGCATAACTAGTCACACCAAACCATCATTGACTCACACGAAAATAATAGAAACATTTAGGGGTTTTCAAGTAACTAACAAACAATAATAGTAAAGTTGTTTCGGCGGATTTTTATTTATGGATGCATAAAAATAAAGATACGTTATTATTGTATAAGAAGGTAAGCTTCAAGTACCATCATGCATATTAATACTCAATCACTTTATGCATCATGATTCATCTTTAACATCACCCTATCACTTATAGTAAGGGCATTATCTACCAATGCATGTGTCACTTGCGACAGAAATCTTAATAGCTAATGCGTGCTTTCGCTGGAATGGAAGAGCACCCGATACGAAGATTCCTTGGTTGTTGTGTTATGTGAGTCACTTTATCCATGAATTGTCTGTCCTAGGTCCACTGCTTCACATGATCCTGGTGTGAGTCTAGTACTCGCACTGAGAGAAATAAGGGATGTCTTAAAAAACTGGTTGACCATGTAAGTTGCTAAATGATCAAGGAAATCATCTACCGACGATCGGGGTTGCATGGTGTTGTAGAGGTCTAGAGAGCTGTGTTGGTTTGAGCCAGGTTTGCTTGGGGACAAGCAGGGACACACCCGGAGAGCTAGTGGAACCAGAAGCCACCGCGACGGGAGGAGCCAGAATAGTGGTACACGCCACACCACCCGGGGCACGAGGAGCAGAAGCATGGTGGCCACTAGCGAAGGGTGAAGGATTGATGAATGTATTCCTTCAATCGCAGGGTTTAGGCGCATGAGGAACCCCATCAGACGAGAGCTGGCGCGCTCCTTGAGAACCTCCACCGACATAGCTTCAGAAACAAGAAAAGCCGTAAGCATGTCCTGTTCCGTCCATAGATTTAGCGCAGCCTGGTCTGGTAGTAGGACGTGACGTCCAGATCCCCCTGATGAAGAGTGGCAATAGCAGTCTCCATCTCAAATTCCGTGAGATATCAGCTTGAGAGTGGATATCACGCAAATGCTTCCACATGGCATGAGCAGTCTGGAATGCTCGGAGGCTGAGAGCAATGGTCGGATCCATAGACAACAAGTTCAAGAACATGACTTGAGCATTGTCAATCGTGCAATTAGCCAGAACATTGGCCGTGGCATCCACACTAGAAGAAGGAGAAGTACCATCGAGAATAGGGAGCAACCGACGCCCCTACACAAAAACCCAAAATTGAAGTTCCCATAATGGGAAGTTCTTCTCATTGAAATAAACTGAGGTATCATCCTTAGTTCCTTCCATAATAGCAGAATAATCGAGCAAGACAAAACACCACCAGAAGCTCGAACGAAACACCCAAATAACCGAGAGACAGCCAGAACAAACAAGGGACATGCTCGAACAAGACCCAAGAGCCGAGAAGTAGCCAAAAATAGACGAGCACGAACAACAGGACGAGAAGCATGAGAGGACCAAAAAAGAAATATTGTTTGCAGCAAGCCAACCGTGTGAAAGCCCTAAACCAAGGAACGAACATAAGAACTCACGCGCCGCAGTCAAGAATCCAAGTCGAGAATAATCACACAGGCTCTGATACCATGTCAATCGAAGCTAGAATTGTAAAGCAAACACAAAAAACACAGGATTAATGTGGTTTTCTCAACGATAATCATTGAGACTAGTCCACGACACAAATACAGTTTTAGGTCTCTTATTCAACAGAGTTACGAGAACACATAATCTCCTTGGACTATAAACATATGCGTCAGCGACAGCCCGCCCTCAACCCTATACACATATTAAACAAAATACAAAGTAGCACCCAAAGTTTACAACTTCTAACAATGATTAACTAAGTAAGAAACTGATACTTTGGGAATAGCAAACTTGGTCCATATAACCCTCCACCAAGCAGCTTTGGGTTTATGAATACGGATTGATTCCCACATACGTTGAGCATAATATTGCAAAAGAGGCTTCCCCTCCGAAGAGACATGACATGCAATCGATGTTGGAACCACCTTCTAAGTATTAATAACTGCTTCCATATCCAATAACTGACGTTGGGAGCAGGGAGAGACCGGATTGACAGGTTCTTTTCAAAACACGTGTCGGTTGTATTATCATCACTGTCATGTTTATCATATTATCATATCAATCATACCGTCATTATATGATAGTGGCGGGTATATATGATGACCCATCTCCTTCGTTTTAACTCATAATTTTAAAAAAAAAATTGTATACAAAGAATGCATTAATTATGATCTACCAAATTACATACAATTTATTATGTTTTGTCAAACATAAGACATCATATCAATATCATATTAGTGTGATAATGTCATGATATAACAGTGATATGAAGTAATCAAATTATTTTGACAAACATAATACCTCATACCAACATCACATCACTATCATACCAAAATCATTTCAACATTATATCATTTTTATATCAACATTATATCACTATCATGTCAACATTAAACCACTGTAAGTGGTAATATCGTGATATATGACAGTGGTAAGACGTCGCAAAAAAATTTGCTCCAAAAATTTTAAAATAGGATATATCTTGTAGAACACAAAAATATGATTTTTTTAGTAGAAAAAATTATGAAATCCTATGAAAATGAATGAGATAAGGTCCATTGGACTCTTTTTGAAGATTTGAGAAAATGATCTAACAATCGTATGGGAATCCGCGATAGTCTCTAAAATCTGGTCTGTTGTCCCCAAAATCCGGTTAGGTTATCCCTCTCTCCTATTTTCTACTTTCCCTATTTTACCCCCTACAAAAATGAACATTGTATCCATTCTTTCTCAATTCAGAAGTATAAATTTTTTGTAGAACTACAAAACTATTGAATTTCGTACCGTAACCCAACCCTTAAATAAATCCTTTTGCTTGATAGAGGGCAAGTTTGATCGGTATCCTCACGGATTCTAGGAAATCATTCATGATTTATCATAATCAATCTTGGGCTGCCTTACATGAACAGCGAGGAATCGTCAAAATGAATCAACAAAAATCAAGAATCAAACTTTAGAAAAGGAATCATACGTTTAATTATTAATTATCCTCACTTTGCAACATAAACGTTGTGCCCCGCACCCGCATAAGCATTTTCTACAGTAACCCACCATCAAGGAATAGTAGTGATCGCATCACCTATTTCATTATTAATAAAATAAAATCTCGTTTTCCACAGCCGGATCGAATTAAATCAACAGCTAGCCTCGTGATCCGCCGAACAATTAATATATAACTAAACAAATACATTAAAAAAAATTTACAGACGCACAACACGACATGATCGATCATGCATGCATGTCGTTCGTTTAATCATGTAATGTCTGCATATATTTATTTATATATACATATATATATATATATATATATATATATATATATATATATATATATATACTGAAACACACACTCGTCTTCTCACACTCATTACCCAGAAGAGCAGAACCCACAAGAGCATCCGAAAAAATCATTACGTTCGTTCGTTCGATGGCGCTATACTCAACAATGGCATTGAACGTCCAAATCATTTCGGAAGAAACCATCAAGCCGTCGTCCTTAGCCCCTGAGCACCTGAAAATCCACAAACTTTCGTGCATGGACCAAGCCGCCCCTCCCCGTTACACGCCCATCCTCCTTTCCTACCCGGATACACAAATCCCCTCCTCCTACCAACACGGCGCCATGGTCGTCGAGAAGCTGAAATCCTCCCTCTCCGAAACCCTATCCCACTACTACCCGTTCGCCGGCCGGTACCGCGACGACGGCTACTCCATCGACTGCAACGACAAGGGCGTCGCGTTCGTGGTGGCCCACGTGTCCGACGACAAAACGACGTCGTCGTCGTCCACCGTCGACGTAGGAGGACTGGAGGAGGAGGAGCTGCTGCAGCTCATGCCCTGCCATCCCCAGGAGACGTGGGTGGACGAGAACGGGGAGCTGGTCCTGCTGGCCATCCGGGTCAACTTCTTCGAGTCAACGGGGATCTCCATCGGGATCTGCGCCTGGCACGGTGTCTGCGACGGGCCCACCATCAGCTTCTTCGCCCAATCGTGGGCCGCCATCTGCCGCGGCGACCCCCAGGTCCAGCGCCTCCTCAACGGCAACGCGGTCGTGGACTACGGGTCCATGTTCCCGGCCCACCACTCCCTCGACTACATCCGAAGCACGGGGTCGTACTTCGACACGTCAGACGATCACAAAACGAGGACGGCGGTGAAGCAGTTCCTCGTCCCGGGCCCGAAGATCGACGCCCTGAGGGAGGAGATCACGAGGAGCACCGGGAAGCGCCCCTCCCGCGTGGTCGTGGTCTCCTCCCTCGTGTGGGCCGCCGCCATCCGCGTCTCCCGGGAGAAGCGGAAGGCGAGGAGGAGAGACGAGGATGGCATTAATGAGTTGCATTCGGCGGCGATGATTGTGAACATACGGGCGAGGACGAACCCGCCGCTGCCGCCGATGTGCATGGGGAACCTGTTCCAGCGGAGCGCGACGGCGAAATGGCCGATCAAGGGGGAGGAGGCGGCGGCGTTGAGTGATTTGGCGGGGAGGTTGGGGGATGTGGTGCGGGGAGTGGACGCGGAGTTCTTGAGAAAGGCGCACGAGAAGGGCGGGGAGGGTTACAAGGAGTTTATGAGGTCGTGGTGGGAAGAGTACGAGAAGGAGGACTTCATAGTGATAACGAGCTTGTGCGGGTACGGGAAGGAAGGCGGGGTGGATTTTGGGTGGGGGAATCCCGGTTCGACCCGCGGGTATGCGAGGAGCAACAAGACCATCACGCTGATGGATGCGAAAGACGGTCAGGGGATTGAGGTGTGGGCGACTCTGGATAAGGACGACATGGCCATCTTTGAGAAGGATCCTACCTGGTCTACTTAATTCACCTTTTTCAATTTCTTTCCGGCACTGCACTGCGCTAAGTAATTCATTGATTGGTTCATGTTTTCTTATCTTCTGTTTCTGTTCTTGTGTTTTGCTTGTATTTGTTTCTCTGGTTTCTCTTGTCGCTGGGTGCGATTTCATTATATGATGATATGGTGTTTTCTCTATATGTTCGATGTGATAATTTGTTTCATTATTAATCGATTGTGGACTTCTCTTTACCAGCAATCCATTAGTTTTTTTTATAAGGATGATATAAGTTTTTACTTTTATGTGAAGGTACTACGGACTTTCTAGATTCTAGACTAGTGGTAAGCCCTTGTTCGTAATTTTAGTTACCTTGTTCGTAATTCCAGGTTTTAGCTTACTGATATTACCATTGGCCAAGCCCAAGTTTCAGGCTAGTGACACACATGTAATTCAAAATAAGTAGAGACGACAAAAAGGACTTAATTTTTGGATGTTTCAAATCTAATTTATTATTAATTAGTCAAATAGATTTGGGTGATTTTATTGTTGGGGAATACTCATACTCTACTTTTCACGTATATCACCTTTCTCAATACCCTTTTCAATTAGAAGAGACAGAGCATTGGACATAAGAATAAACAAGAAAGGAGATATGAAATCTCCTTGCCGGATGCCTCTGGAAGGCAAAAAATGGCTCAGTAGGACTACCATTCAGGAGGATAGAAAACTTGACTGTCCTGATACATGCACGAATCCAACCTCTCCATTTATCCGAAAATCCATAAGCTAGCAGAATAGAATCAAGGCTATCCCAATCCACTAAGTCGTATGCTTTTCTCATATCTAGTTTCACCATCATATCCCAGTCATCAGATCTACGATTTTTGAAGTTATGCAGCATCTCATGAACAATAATGACATTGTCCTGGATTAGTCTCGCACCTGTAAAAGCTGCCTGCATCTCTGAAACTAAACCCGACAGCCACTTCTTCATTCGACTCGCCAGAATCTTGGAAATGATCTTGTATCTGAAATTGCAGCAACTAATAGGGCGAAATTGTGAGATCGTCTCTGGAGCAAGAACCTTAGGGATAAGGGCAACATGAGTATCATTCCAGCCCTGCGGCATATTCGAAGATCTGAAGAATTCAATCACTTCACTACAGAAATCTGGTCCAATTTTGCTCCAAAAGTTACGGTAAAACGACCCAACAAACCCATCAGGACCTGGTGATTTCGTAGGACCAAGGTCAAACACCGCAGCTCGAATCTCCTCAACAGTCAGATCTTTGTCTAAATCCATATTCATTTCATTTGAAACCAGCCTTGGGAAATCTTGTAGGGCATCATCATTAAGGCCATCTTTCTTAGTGAACAACGCTTGATAGAAACCGACAACATGATTCGAGAAATCTTCAGGTTGGGTAATCAAGTTCCCGTTGTCATCCTTCAGAGCAGAAATTTTGTTTCGAAGCTTTCGGAGAGAAGTGGAAGCGTGAAAGAATTTGTTGTTCTGTAATACGCCCCTATGAGGGTGTATGATCAGAATCAACGCAGCACAGGCCTCAATTCAATTGAACTAAGGTCAACTCCTTGCACCTGACGAAACAGAGTCTCAAAACCAGCCTAGGTAGCTAGCTTCGAGCACCAAAAACAGATGGAATCTGAGGGTTTCTTCACACCTGGGAAGAAGCACTCGAGATATGGGGTTGTCTTCGAGTAACTGAGGGTGAAAAACTCAGCTAATAGACTCAATTGTCCTAGGTTTGATCGCAACCAAATCCTAAGCTCAACAATCAACTCGCAAGTTGTTCAATTTTGGGGTTTTTCTTATTCAATGCAATCTGAATCATACAAACGAGCTTGAGGCCTTTATATAGGCTTACATAGTTACAAACAAACTAGAATAAGGATTGAAATTAACCTAACTAAGCAAGAAAACTGAATTACAAACATAATCCGAATAGAAGTAGGAATCCTTGTGGGACTCGGATTACTGGCAGTGCGAGGTAGCTTCTTTGGAGCCCTCGAAAATAGTCTTCCTAGCTGATTCGATCTCACCCAATCCCTTGTCGTTGTTTAAGTGAACTCCCTCTATCTCCTCCAACTTGAATCAGCTCGAAATCACCTCCCAAACTCCAGTTATAGGTCTTCAAAAGTAGCATCTTGAACACAGTTTCTGCCTTAGCCAAATCTGGACAGATTCCAGGTTTCTCCATAGCTTTTTGTGAGGCTTGGTAAACATCCTTCCTGGCATCTCCTTGAGCCCCATGACCTATCAATCGACTTATAAAGACTTGAAGATCACATTGATCCCTCAAACTCACATTTTCATTGAATGGCTTGGGAGATATGAGCTCCCAAAGTAGGTAACTCAAACCTGACCCAACACTTAGCCAAATTCCTTCCTTCTTCTTCCAAACTCCACTTCCTTCTTCCTCAAGCAATTCCAGCTTCAAGATTGATCCGATTGAGATCATATCATTCTGATCTCCCACACTAAGCCAATCAACCGGGACCGTTGGCTCCACAACAATTCATCATCCTTTCAAATTGCAGCAAGCTCATCCATAAGGCCTCTTTTTTCTTCAATGACTTCCACTGACCGATCAAGCAGGAGAATATCCCCCAACCTCACCTGGATTTCCTCAACCCTTTTATTCTGATCTTTAAACATCTGTTTAGCCCATCTAGTCAATTCCTTCTCGCATTTCTGCAGTCTTTCCTGGCAAAAGCCCCCACCATCCCAGTTCCGGTTTATAATATTTCTCCAACTCCCAAATATGCAATAAACTTGTAGTCTACTTTATCGGACTTGTGGCCGAGCTAATCGTCACAAAAAAGTGTAATGGACTGAGGCATCAGTGACTGTTTTCTGGCCGTCGCTAAATGTCTTCGTGACGTTTCGACCATTGGTAAAGGACGAAAAACTGTTTCTAACTAAGTGTTCTCTTGTAGCGAGAAAACACCGACGCGTTGTCTAATTGGTTATTTGGTTAATCATTCGATCAAGAATTTATAAACAGTGATTACAACGGCTACTAAACAAACAGTAGCAAGAATGCTGCGCATCACTTAAAAAATGTAAAGAAAGGAACAGAAAAAATAAAAAAACAAACACCGAAAAAAAAAAAATCAGACCACTGGAGTTAACAATGGCTTGTTCAGGAAATGAGCTTCTAAGTTACCAACAACAAGGTCAGCCATGGCCTTCCTGGCCTCGACCGTCGCACTCCCTACATGCGGCATTAGCACCACGTTGTCGAGCTTGAACAGCTCTTCCGGCACGTTGGGCTCGTCTTGGAACACGTCCAGCCCAGCGCCACCCAGCCGCCCTTCCAGCAGCGCCGACACCAGCTCCGCCTCGTCGACATGTGGGCCCCGCCCGATGTTGACGAGGACGCCCTCGGGGCCAAGCGCGTCGATGACGTCACGATTGATGATGTGGCGGGTGTCGGGCGTTAAGGCGCAGGCGACCACCAGGATGTCGCAGTTGGCGGCTAGGTCGACGACGGTGGGGCAGTAGTTGTAGTTGATGCAGGCGGGTTTTTGGGATCTGGAGAAGTAGCTGATCGGGCAGCCGAATGCTTCCGCTCTCTTTGCGATCGCCATGCCGATGTTGCCCGGACCGATGATCCCTACGGTCTTGCCGCTGAACTGTTTAGAGAAGAAATCAATCAAAACATGTTATGAATAATTGATTAATGAGATTTCGTTTTTTTCTTTTTTATTTCCAATATGAACATTGAACTCACTTGTATTCTACTCTGTAAAGGAGGATAAAGAAATTTTATATAGGATATCCCATTTCAAATGTAATTAATGATTGAAAATTTAAAAATTCTTAAATAAGAAAATATCTGACTAATTAAAGTTACTTGATATTCCGTAGAAGAAAATAACCATGACGCAACTGATTTGCATTTATACATATATGGGTGATATAAGTTTATTTTTAGTTATGTATTACTAAGGAGAATGGTTTAAAAAGTCATGCTTAATCTTGCGCTTAGTCACGACCTGCTAGGCAATGAAAAAACGCCTCGCCTAAGGATTTCACGCCTAATTAGATGCTGGAACACTTCAATGGAGTAAGGCGACATATAAGTCTCTCCTAAACATTTCTAGATGGAGCTAGGAAGTCAATATCAAAGGAGAAAAATTAACATCAACTACTAAATCAATTTTCTATATATATCAATATTTTCAATAGTTCAAGAACTTTGTGAACTATTGATCTATAAATCTATGAATTCGTGAGCTATGTTCTTGTCATTAAATGTTGAGTAAGTTATTAATCATTTAAAGTTTAAACTGAAGTGAAGAAGTGTTGTAGATTACTATTTCATTCATGTCGTACGAATATCTATTTTCTTCCAACGTCTATGCACGTTTAGTCTACGCCTATGCAAGTTATGCCATAGACAAAAGCTCAACGCCCGCCTTACGCCTAGCGTCTTTTAAAAAAAAGAGATTCGAACCTAATGCATTTCCGCTTCCAAACCAATGGTACATTATCACTGGACAAATTCTTTGTTCGTAGAATTAGCGTACCTTGGTAGTGAGCTTGTAGTCGCCAAGCTTGCTCCACAACCCACTCCTAACGTAGCGATCAATGGGACAGAGCCTCCTCGACACAGCCAGCATGAGCCCCAAGGCCAGATCGGCGACGTCGTCGGTGGAAACATCGGGGCAGTTGGTAACCCTAATCCCTTTCTCCTTACACTTCGCCAGATCGATCTTGTCCACTCCCACGCTGTAACTGGACACAATCTCCAAGTTGGGCAGCTGGTCGATCAGCTCGGCGTCGGCTCCTACAAATGCGGTCCCGACCACGGCGCGGATGGAGTCCCTGTGGGTTCTCAGGAACCGGGCCGCCTTGTCCGGCTCGGTGGTGGTGTCGAGCTTGTGGAGAGTGAATTTCTCTTCCAGGGCTTCGAGTAGGTAAGGCTGGACTTGGACCGACGAGCAGGTCATCAGGACGTCGATGGAATGATTATCGACGGTGGCGGTGGAGGCCGGGTAAAGATGGACTGGCGGCGGCGGGTAGGTGGTGAGGACGTTGGTGGAATGGTCGATTGAGGAAATGGAGACGGCGGAGGAGGAGAGGGGCCGGCGGAGGTTTGTAGTGTGGAGAAGTGGTTTGGTGGCGGCGGCGGCGGCGGCGGTGTGGTGGTGGTGGTGGTGGGGAAATGGACAGAGGTTGAGGTGGTGGTGCTGTTGGGTGGCCGGAAGGAGTTTCGCCGGGAACCACATCGACATATTTGGGACAGGAAAGAAAACGAGAGAGGAATTTGATTTTAGTGCTGTCGGAAATAACAACAGAACAATTAATAGACGTCATTTCCTTCATAAAGAAATAGAATCCGCGAGGAATGAAGGGACGATCTCGTTGACGGTTATTTTATTAATTTAACGAAGCATGCAGGATGGACTGAAATCCGCCAACAGCACGAGTGCGCGCATCGATTGGTTGCTCCCATAATCATTTATCATGCTCCAATTTGTTTTAAAGGACTTTTTCCAGCTTGTCCAAATGATTGAAGAACCAATAAAAATGATTTCTTCACGTAATTCTAATTAATGATTCGAACGATACATATTTATTATATTCACTGAGCATAATTTATTTTTTCATACACTATCATCAATCTTGTTTATCAACTGATTCATTTTTCACGTGCTTTTATAAATCGCGTGAAAATAGATATTGTATGTGAGTGTAAAGTGAAATAGCATGAAATTAGATCGATTGAGTTGCTTGAAAAATATAACTTTTTTACTTAAATTGTCTGTCGAATCAGGACCGGGCTTCCTAATTTCGTTGACTTCTTCTCCAGAATTTCATTCAGGGACCGGGTATCATAAGATGTTTATCCACTACCTTCAAGAACAGAGACGATGGTTCTTCGTTTTATCTGCCTGTAAAAATTTGCTGGAATATCGGCTCCAATGCTCATCTTACTACAATGTGAGTTGAAGGTTTTAGAAAATTGAGGTGGGCTTATTTAGGTATAGCTTATTTAGGTTTAGGAATTTTTGTATATGATATTCATCTTCTTCAATGAGGGTGTTGTAACCATGTCTTATTTTTCTTCAGAGATCTCCATTGTTGAGATACACTTGATTTATTCTTTCCTCGAATTATTTTCTATTGGTATATTGCATGGTTGGTCATTGAGATTACTTAAAAAATTCACATTTAGTCACTAAAAATACTTAATTCCATTCATGGTCACTAGGATTAGTTACACATTCTAAGTTTGGTCACTCTTCGTTAATCTCCGTCAACCTTTATTAACATCGTCAATTTTTTGCTGACGTGGCTAATAGAAATGCCTAATCACCTAATTTTAACTTGGAAAAATAAATACCCGAACCGCCACTACAAACGAAAGCCCTTATGAGCAGTGGCGGAGCCAGAAAATTGGTCAAGGGGGTGTCTTTATCATATCATAAAAAATCACCTATACAGTAAAAAAGTCAAGTTTAAATAAAAAAAAGTCAACAACGCAATACTCTAAATTCATACAATTACATTAAAATAGTTTCACGTACATAGGTTACAACGTCCAACAAATAAGTTCAGTACAAACAAGTCAAGACTTCAATTCATCAAGTACTACAAATTAGAACTCAGAAGTACCTTGGAATTGATTTTGTGAAACAAACAAGTGAACTTCAATTTGTACTTCATCACTTTCAGTTTTGTTTAAACAAAAGGCAAGAAATTACTGATCTATTGTAGAGCTACAAAAGAAATGAGCGAGTTTAAACAAAAGACAACAATTTATATAAATAAAGACGAAAGTGCATTGCATAACAAAACTTACTCGATTGAGATGGTAAGAAATTCTTCTTGCAACTAAATGATCACTGGTTCGAATTTGTAATATACCCCTACTCGAAAAAAAAATCTCCGAACCCAAGGGGGGTGCAAGCACCCCCTCCTCTCCAAGTGGCTCCGCCACTGCTTATGAGGTGACTGGCTTTCGTTTGAGGGGGTGTGTTAGTGAATGGTATATGATCCACGATTGAACCTCTCCCAACAACTCGAGTTATTGGGATCAACTGGTTCTTGACAAGAGGTGCACTAGATGTTAAAGTTCTCTCTTTTGATGAAGAAAATATTTACTCACTTGCTCAAAGTTTAGCGTCGAGTTATTGGGATCAACTGGTTCTTGACAAGAGGTGCACTAGATGTTAAAGTTCTCTTTGCTCTTTTGATGAAGGAAATATTTACTCACTTGCTCAAAGTTTAGCGTCGAGACTTTGCAGGCTATGAGATATGCATTCTTTGAAGAATGAACTAAATATGATGTCGCTCTTATGGTTCATAGTTAGGAATATGAAGTTTCCGCCCTTGCAAAATTATTAGAGAAGATAGTGGAAATAGGGATGTTCACACAATAAAAATTGTTTTGTCAGTTGATTCGTTTAGTGTTGACTTTGCCCGTTTCAACATCTACTACAGAGAGAACGTTTTCAGCAATGGAACATGTGAAACTTGATTTGCTCAATAAAATGAGCGATGAATTTCTCGTTGATTGCTTAGCTATTTTCTTTGAGAGAGAGTATGCTATTGGTATGAATGAAGACTCTATTATTGATGGATTTGCTAAATTAAAATATATTTGTGTACAATTGACATTGTAATGAAAAATAAAGTTGTACAATTTGTACAATTGACATTATAATGAAAAATATAGTTATTTATTATATTTTTTCCACAGTATTTAATATTCTAGTCAAATGTAGTCCAATACTCTACTATGTTCTGGATCAGCGGTTATTTGTGACTAGTATTATTAGTTAAACTCTCGCATGTTCTATTTACAGTATTTGACAAATGCAACCCACAAACTCTTATATTGAACATCAACGTTTACAAGCTCTCTCTGCAATCAACGGCGTGAATATTCTCTTCTTAGCCTCTTCGATCTCCATAAGCAAAGCTCTTGCTTCTGCTTCCTCAGGTTTGTATACCCCCAATTCCTTTCTCATCATCTCGAAACAAAATCATCTGATTCAATCCCTTACAACCACTCCAAGGCCGATTCCCCCATTACCCAGAACGCTTGCATTCGTATTCCAATTATTTTACCTTGCATGCATATACTAAAATCAGATTTATCATCGGTATAATACGCCTCCATCTTACAGTAATCTTTCAAGCTTACTCCGGCAACCGCTGCATGTCCGCTTGCTGCCTTCATCTCACCGCAATCTTTGAAGTCAGTCATAACTCATAACCCCCTATTTTCAAGTACACCAAAACAGAGTAGCAACAAGAAAAACAGGGGAAATCAGCACTGCCAGGAATGTGTTCCGTCGAAAGCGGCGTTTTTCTTACTTAAGTTGTTGGCCTTTCGCCCACCTTCGTCGCTCCTATATACCATTACTCAAAGGAATCGCGCCCTCCCAAATTCAATTCGCGCTCCAAAAATAAAGAAAAATGCGTTTTGCCGCTTTAGAGCGGTATCGTGGGTCCTAAATCCACGAATTGGGTGACCAGGAGCTGGCAGAGAGAGGCAATTTCGAAGTAGGAAGTAGACGTCCGGATCGGAACACACCACTCTGAAGTTGTACTGTCGCCATGAAGTGATTTGCTCAAGTAAAAAACGAGTTTCTACAAGTTGGTGTTTTTCTTCAATTTTTGTTTTAGGATGAATGATTATGAAGCTTATGAAGAGGAAGAAGCTATATATTGTTAGAAACCGAACAAAAAAAATTAGGGTTACCGATCTGGCTGAGTCGCGGACTAGGCCGCTCTCTTTAAGACATTCGCGGCACTGGCTCGTATTGCGCACGACAGACTATCAGCCGGTCGCCTCCAGGATAAAACAACCACTCTTATTTTGATGCTCATCGATTTTGTGCGAAAACCGGAGCTCTTATGAACTCACTCTCTCATGTTTCTGCTCTTCGAGGTGTGTTTAGAGGGTTTGGGGCGTCTCCTATTTATAGGAGCAGAAAACCCAGAATATTCCCTCTTTCTTTGGGAATAAGTCACATTTTAATAAGTCTCATTCTATCTCTTGTGATCTTCCTCACTTTTAGTTTTGTTTCTTTTGTTTGTTCACACTTAACCCCTCAACCATCCCATTTGACTAGATAGTAGGTCGAGGCCTGGACTAATAATAGATCTAGAGGGCCCTTGGGAATAAGACATCGGTCACCACTTTACTACTTCACCAACTTAGGATATAATTAACTAAGTTTATGTAGATAAAGAGCATTAACCTAGTTTTAGAGCTTCGGCAAGCACATTGATAGACTTAGCACAGAGTTTGTGTAGGGCGGGAAGATCACAGGACACAAATGCATTTAGTAGATTGAGATAAAATGATACTCCCCAAAGCCCAAGGGGGCAATGGACTCTACTCTCTTAGACAAGAAAACATCGCAATGCTTGGAAGAGTGAATGGTGCTCCAGAAAGAAAAGGACACATGTGGACTCAACTAATGAGCTCCAAGTATCATCGACATCAACAAGATCTGGACATCATTTGACCAATTCAGAGAAGTTACTTCATCTGGAATAACTTCACAAAAGCTGCTAACCTTCTTCGGAAGGGTTTTGCATGAAACATTAAGAATGGCAAACACACTAAATTTTGGTTTGATACTTGGATTTTGAAGGGCCCTCTGAAGGATATAGTTTTGACCTCGATCCCAACCAAGCTAGAGGACACGACAATTGCATACCTAGTGACACATAATGGGAGACGACGGACCAAAATGTTCTCGGACCTATTTCCCACTGAAATTCAATGGAAAATTCATAATATTGCAATGGACTCTCTCTCATCGAAGGATGACACTATCTTCTTAACTGTTCTTCGGATGGGAGTTTTCTACATAGGCTGCCTATAATCTCTTTATCCAGCAGGAACGAGACCCAGATGAGAGAAACTAGAAGATCATAAGCAGCTTACCAGTTCTAGAGAGAATCAGAATCTTCATGTGGCTGACTATGTTGGACAGAATTGGACCAGTTCCCTTCGTATCTCCAGGAAAGTGGCAATGGTCATTCGGAAACCATCCTGCACATCCTCCGCAATTTCCCCACAACTTTATATTTTTGGACTCGTCGTGTTTCAGGTAACAAAAAGAATCTCTACTTCATGGCTGACAAGACACATGTATTCACAACAATCTCAAAGCAACATTTGTGATGCCACAGGGATGACATGGACGACCTTCTTCAGCATGACAACCTGGCTGCTCTGGAAGAACACGAATACTACATGCTTCAACTGTGTGAGTGTTGCCCTCTCCCCTCCTTTGGCTCACTCCATTATTGCGAAGACGAGTATGTGGAATGAAATCTAGCATGCTCCATCGCTGCTTCCCAATGGCAAGGAGCAGCTTGCGTACATACTATTGTCGAGATCGGCTAGACTCCCCCACCTAAAGTATGGATGACTCTAAACATTGAACGAGCGTCCAATGGATGACTCTAAGCATTGGTACAACTTCAGCAACTTCAGAGAGCTTAGGGCCTTATTTCATGGATTCGATATGAAATGGAAAACAAGCTACAGAGCATTAAAACTCGAATTTGACTTTGCTTTCGGCTATTCGTAGGAAACTAGGCCAAGATTGGCTAGTGAGCATCACTCACACATTCCAAGAATGGAATAGAGTCATGGACTGGCTCTTACAAATCTCGTCTACCCCTACAGTATGTATGAGCTTGCAAACCCACCCCCAGGTCTAGCTTATGTTCTAAGAGATGATCTATGAGTAAGTTCTAGGAGATGATCTATGGGTACCACTTTCGAACGACGCATCATAACTCGTTCCCTTACCTCTCTGGCTTAACTCCCTCCCTCTGTACTTGTTTCTTCTTATTCTTCCTAGCCTTGGCCTCTTTGTATGTCGAGAAAAAAATATCAGACACATCGTTAATATATTTTCTATAGAAGAAAGATCGATAGTTAGTTTTTAAGCAATCATCAATCCATCGATATTCTCGCTAGAATGATCAACCTATTCAAATCAATAAGTATTCAATATTACATAAATTTAATTATTTAATGAATTAATGTTTAATATAAATACATATTTAGTTTTTGAAATCTGCAAATGCATGTATAGCATAGGAATTAATGCTAGATTTTCCATTTAATTAAAATTGATACCTGCATAACCGTGTTTAAGGCGCAAAACAAGCCAACCAAAGGAAACACTCACCGAATTTCCAAGCCAGTAAGCCACCACCTAACACTCCTTTCCCCTCTGCTTCTTCGCTCTCTCCCCCTTTCTATGTCATGAGTCGTCCGTACAACGCCACCGCCCGGCGGTTTCCTCAACCGCCGGGCAACATTGCTGGTCACCGGCCCCTTCTACAGAAACCCAACCCCTTCTACAGAAACCCTAACAACAACTACAGCGCGGGAAGCTACCAGTCTCCCCACCGAGACCTTTCTAGCAGACCCCCAACCACTCGCCTCCCTTCAAACTTTGTGATCAGCCTTCTACCCGACGGGAACGACCCGAATTCCCACAAAATTCCC
Organism: Linum tenue; assembly: GCA_946122785.1. Classification (NCBI taxonomy): domain Eukaryota; kingdom Viridiplantae; phylum Streptophyta; class Magnoliopsida; order Malpighiales; family Linaceae; genus Linum; species Linum tenue. The sequence goes on from CAMGYJ010000009.1 coordinate 16,618,944, forward strand.
GACATTACCGCTCTGATTTCGGAATGCGCAGCTCCTAGTTGCAGGCGCTCGGTCTTCTCAACCGGCTCCGTCGCTGCCTCAATTCACTTCAGCGCGTGGGACCAGGCGCGCTCTTGCATGGCCAAGCTTTGGGAGCGCCGGCTGAGCGGCGATCACTGCTTGACCCCGGACCTCCGTAGTCACGTAATGGTTCCTTCCGACTCCGAGGAGCTGCGACGGGAACTCGGAGCGGTGTTCGCCGATCACGTTAAGAGGTTGGTCGCCGGAGAGGAGGTAGGGAAGTTGAAATTGGAGGTGGAGAGCAAGCGTGGTGAAATTGACGAGGTTTCTCGGCAGTTGAAGGCGAAGAAGGGGGTTCGGTTTGATCTTTACACCGAGCTGAGTAACAAGAAGAATCTGTTGGTCTCGGAATTGGAAGTAACGGAGAAGAGACTGGATGAGTTTATGGCGGCGATGAGGTGTATTTTGAAGTATATTGGTGGAGGGAAGCTGGAGGAGCCGGCCGCTGAGACAGAAGGAGTAGATATAGAGCCCTTTTTGCTTCAAGGAGAAGTCGATTGGGTGAAAATTCACCGGCTTATTCTCAGGGAGATTCGTAGGCTGCAGGATGGACTGCCAATTTATGCTCACCGGAGGGAAATTCTAGCCAGAATTCGAGATTCTCAGGTAATAATATTTTCTACTATCTTTCTTCTTCCATCTTTATATTGCTTTTTTCCCTCTGTTTAATCGTGCTAAATGGGGTTTCGCAGATCATGGTTTTGATTGGTGAGACTGGTTCTGGAAAGAGCACTCAGTTGGTTCAGTTCCTTGCTGATGCTGGTATAGGATCAAGTGAGACTGTTATATGTACACAGCCGAGAAAGATTGCAACTATTTCCATTGCTGACAGGGTGAAAGGAGAATGCCGTGGCTGCTATAAAGACAGTAATTCTATTATTGCTTATCCAACCTTTTCCTCCGACCAACAGTTTGGTTCAAAAGTTATATATGCAACAGACCATTGCTTGCTGCAGCACTTCATGAATGACAGGAATTTGCCTGGGATTTCTTGCATTGTAATTGATGAGGCTCATGAAAGAAGCTTGAACACTGATTTACTCTTGGCTTTAATCAAAAGTTTACTGCTTGATCAAACAAGAGACTTGAGGCTTGTAATCATGTCTGCAACAGCTGATGCAAACCAGCTATCGGATTACTTTTTCGGCTGTGATGTGTTTCATGTATCAGGGAGAAGCTTCCCGGTGGACCTGAAGTATATCTCTTGTGACAGTGAGGCTAGTACATCTGCTTGGGGTCCTATTGCCCCTTATGTGCAGGAGGTTGTCAAGACTTCCAAGGAAATTCATAGATCTGAGAAAGAAGGAACCATTCTGGCCTTTTTGACTTCTCAACAGGAAGTAGAATGGGCTTGTGAAAATTTCCAAGCTCCGTTGGCAGTTGCATTTCCATTGCATGGGAAGCTTTCTTTCGAGGATCAGTTTCGTATTTTCCAGGACTTCCCAGGGAAAAGAAAGGTTATATTTGCTACTAACCTTGCTGAGACATCGTTGACAATTCCAGGGGTGAAGTATGTGGTTGACTCTGGGATGGTCAAGGAGAGCCGATTTGAGCCTGGAAGAGGAATGAGTATGCTCAAAATTTGCAGGATCAGCCAAAGTTCTGCCCGGCAAAGAGCTGGTCGTGCTGGAAGAACTCGACCTGGGGTATGTTATAGACTATACACTGAGCATGACTATGAATTGATGCCTTTTAATCAGGAGCCTGAGATTCGCAGAGTTCATCTTGGTATTGCAGTCTTGAGGATCCTTGCTCTTGGAATCAAGAATATAAGTGAATTTGACTTTATTGATGCACCCAGTCACCAAGCCATTGACATGGCCATTAGGAACCTTGTCCAATTAGGCGCAATCAGACAGAGTCGTGGAAGTTATTATGAACTAACAGATGAAGGTCGCTACTTTGTTAAGCTTGGAATTGAGCCACGGCTCGGTAAGCTCGTCCTCAATTGCTTTCGTCATAGACTGGGTAAAGAAGGTCTTGCTCTTGCTGCTGTGATGGCTAATGCTAGTAGCATTTTCTGTAGAGTTGGCACTAAAGATGATAAGATAAAAGCAGACTGTCTTAAGGTGCAGTTTTGCCATAGCAGCGGTGACCTTTTCACCATGCTCTCTGTTTTTAAGGAATGGGAAGCTTTGCCCCGAGATCATAGAAGTAAATGGTGCTGGGATAACAGTATTAATGCCAAATCCATGCGAAGATGCCAGGAAGCGGTTAAAGAAATGGAAGAATCCCTTCGGAGGGAACTCGACATTATTGTTCCATCGCTTTGGCTTTGGAGTCCTCATAAGTCTGCAGGTCATGATAAACATTTGAAATGGGCGATAGTTTCTGCTCTTGTGGAAAATGTTGCCATGTACTCTGGATATGATCAAGTGGGTTATCAAGTGGCAATGACTGGACAAACTGTCCGGCTACACCCATCTTGTTCGCTACAAATGTTTGCAGAGAAGCCAAGTTGGGTTGTTTTTGGTGAACTCTTGTCAACAGTTCATGATTATTTGGTCTGTGTTACTGCCTTTGATTTTGACTCCCTACCTAGTCTTGACCCTCCTCCATTGTTTGGTTTTCATAATATGGACTGTCAGAAACTGCGATCGAAGAAAATGACTGGCTTTGGAACGCTTCTTCTTAAACGATTTTGTGGAAAGTACAACAGCAATGTGCAGTCTATTGTCAAATGTAGTCAGCTTGCCTGTTCGGATGAACGGATCGGTATTGAGGTGAACGTTGATCAAAATGAGATACAGTTATTTGCTACTTCAGAAAACATGGACAAGTTGTCTGGTCTTGTAGAGAAAGCTGTGGAGTATGAGCGGAGAGCATTAAGTAATGAATGCATGGAAAGACGTCTCTACCATGGAGTTGGCGTTTCGTCTTCTATAGCACTTCTTGGATCTGGTGCTGAAATCAAGCATGTGGAGCTTGAAAAGAGATCTCTGACTGTGGACATATTTCTTTCAAAGGATTTGGTTGATGATAAAGAACTTTTTATGTTTCTTGAGAAATCCACATGTGGTACAATTTGTTCGGTCCAAAGGTTCCATGGTGGCCAAGAAGCTGACGACCAACAAAAGTGGGGTAGGATAACTTTCCTTTCTCCTTTAGATGCTGAAAAGGCATGCCTGCTTGATGGAGTTGAATTCTGTGGGTCCATGTTAAAAGTGGTTCCCTCACAAACAAGCTTTGGGTCGGATCATAAACTACTTCCTTTCCCAGCTGTTACGGCAAAGGTTTCTTGGCCACGTAGGTGGAGTAGAGGCATTGCGTTTGTTAAATGTAATATAGATGATGTTGGTTTTATGCTTCACGACTTCTCTAACCTACTGATAGGAGGAAGGTATATCCGCGCTGCAGCTGACAGACTGAATGTCGACGGTATCGTTTTAACTGGAATCAATAAAGAGCTTTATGAAGGTGATATTATAGACATATTAAGGACTGCTACACAAAGGAGAATTCTAGATTTCAATTTGTTGAAAGGTGATCCTGTGAAAGATCCTCCTTCGACTAGCTTTTGTGAAGAAGCACTTATACGAGAGATCTCTCCCTTTATGCCTAAGAAAAATCCGAATATTAGCTGTTGTAGAGTCCAAGTCTCTCATCCTGAGCCAGATGATCGATATATGAAAGCGCTGATTATCTTTGATGGGAGGTTGCATTTGGAGGCGGCTAAAGCTTTGGAGCATCTGGAAGGGAAAGTGTTGTCGGGTTGTCTTCCGTGGCAGAAAATAACATGCCAGCAGCATTTGTTTCACAGCTCTTATAAAAAACAAAAGCTGTTTCACAGCTCATTGACCTGTTGGGGATCAGTTTATTATGCGATAAGGAACCAACTGGATTCTGTGCTTGCAAGCTTCAGGCATTGGAATGGTACGCTTGGTATCTTTTGAAGTTGCTAATCCTTTTATTTTCTCATCAATATATTGTTGTTGAACTGAGCTGACGAGTTATCAATGTGGATAATCATAGTACAACATTCAGTTAATGATAGTTCAATATTTGGTTTTTGATGTAGCTAGGCCTGGGATTCTGGTAAAAGTAGTGGAAATTAGTGTTTTGGGGTGTAAGATGGAGGATGAATTGCCACATCAGTTGGTGATAAGGTGTGGTGTCTCGGTGCGACAACCTAAGGTTGATAATGAAATTAAAAGTTATAACTCTTGCAGAAGCTCTGTAATTTTGATGAATAAAACTGACTGCAAAAAATATTATCCTACTATAAGGAACTGAAATAGGGTGTTTGTTTCAGGTGTGGAATACAAGCTGGAGAAAGTTGGAAATGGTTCGTTTAGAGAAAAACTATCTGCTAATGCTACAAAGACTGTTGTAGAGCTCAGAAGACCACTGGAAGAACTGATGAGAGGAAGAATTTTAAATCACGAAAGCCTTACTCTGACAGTCTTAAGGCATTTATTCTCCCAACCTGGTGTGAACTTGATGCGATCAATACAGCAGGAGACACAAACCTACATTCTCTTTGACCGGCGTAACTTCAATGTCAGAGTTTTTGGTTCTCCACGTGACATCGCTGCAGCTGAGAGGAAACTGATCCATTCTCTTATGAACTACCATGAAAGCAAGCAGCTCAAAGTGCACTTGAAGGGTGAAGAAGGCCAACCTCCAGACTTGATGAAAAAAGTTGTAGACAAGTTTGGTCCGGACTTGAAGGGATTAAATGAGAAGTTCAGGGAAGCAGAATTTGTACTGGACACAAGGCATCATGTCATTTCAATTTCTGGTAACTCATTAGAGATGAAGGGCAGAGTGGAAGAAATAGTTAGAGAGATTGCAAGCAATGGTGACCAATTCTCCACTGACCGTACTTGCAGCAGTGAGCGTTGCTGCCCAATATGCTTGTGTGAAGTTGAGAACGGTTACAGACTTGAAGGTTGCTCACATTTATTCTGTCAGTCCTGTTTGGTGGAGCAGCTCGAGTCGGCAATGAGAAATATGGACAGCTTCCCAGTATGTTGTGCCAGGGAAGAATGCGAGATGCCAATATTGCTCACAGATTTGAGGTCTCTTTTATCCACGGAGAAGCTGGAAGACCTTTTTAGAGCTTCTTTGAGGTCGTTTGTAGCATCGAGTGGTGGAATTTACAGGTTCTGCCCTTCTCCCGACTGCCCTTCAATCTACCGAGTAGTGGCTAATCCTGCTGAAACAGTTTCTGGTGCTGGCGAACCGTTCATGTGCGAGGTGTGCTTTGCCGAGACATGTACGAGGTGCCACGTGGAGTATCATCCAGAGGTATCGTGCGAGAAGTACAAGGAGTACAAGGAAGACCCTGACCTGTCTCTCAAGGAATGGCGCAAAGGGAAGGAGGAAGATGTCAAGAACTGCCCTGTGTGCTTTTATACGATTGAGAAGGTTGATGGTTGTAATCATGTGGAGTGCCGGTGTGGGAGGCATGTTTGCTGGGCTTGCTTGGAGCATTTCAGTTGCAGCCAAGATTGCTATGCCCATCTCCAGTCAAACCACGTCGTGATGTGAGAGAGCTGCATCTGTTGTGGATGCGTTATCGTGTCTTTGGATATAATCTAACGTAGTTTGTATCGTCTGGGAAGCCATTTGTACAGGAGAGATTTAGTGATGTTGTAGGGAGTAAGAAGTAAGAATGTCAGTAGCCATATATACAGAAGTAAGCAATCACAGAGACGCAGCATGTTTGCTCTGTCAAACTGAGACGGTCTGTAGCCATATATTAGGTGATAGTATAGTGTGTTCCTCAGTCAATCTGTCTCTCTTCAATGAGATTGAGATGTAACGGAACAAAATTAACCCAATCTAGAATTGCCAATTCTCAGGGTTGATAGAAGAAAAACTATGTACAGTAGAGCAAAGCAAGTTGCAAAATAGCTTCTCATTGTGCATTACTTGTTTTTTAGTAATCATGGTGGCAACCACTTTATATACCATTTTGCAACTTGCTTTCCTCAAAGCTGACGTGGCAGGTGAGGTGGACATTGACTAACGGTCAACAAGTTTGACCGTCTAATTAAACGGTCAAACCCGCCTCCAGGCCAAATGAGGAAGTTTGCTACATAGTTCAGACCAAAATAACAATTTCCAATACCACAGGCCAAAGTAGAAAGTATGTGTATAGTTCAGGCCAAACTAAGATATTAACCTTTAAAAAATATAAATCTCACAGGTATTCGTCGTGCAGGTTGAAGACTACAAACTACACATCAAACCGTATTCGAAGAAAAGATGAAAAAAACGATGACAGAAACGAGTAACTCAATTATGAAATCTAATGTGAATACAATTTAAGTTAGACACAGTCAGAAAGAAGCATGAAAACTCGGTTCAGTTATAATAGGAACTGTTTAGTTGGTTTTCGGTTAACCCTAATTATATATAGGGGTGAACAAACACACCCGCAAACTAATCCATCTATCCAATTCAATCCAACCCATTCGTATTTATCGCTAAAACGACGGTTTTGGGTTAGGTGATAGTTTTCTTTTGTACAACCCGTCTCTTTTGGGTTGAGTTTGGATTTTGGATTACACAACCCGTAGAACCCGACCCAACCCGTGTTCCAACTATTGGTATGAGTTCGTATCCAAAAAATATTTATGTCGTATATAGCCATACTTATGAGAAAATTAAGATATTTCGTCATGTTTTTTTTCTCATGGTCTCCCCTAATCTAATGCATTCTTCGACTTAAACTTTAGACATAAATTTAATATAGCTATGATTCACGTAATCATTTTTCTTGTGTACAATTTTAATAGAATAACATATTATGGATGCCTTCGTTTATAACCTTTTTAACCTATTTCAACAAATGTCGTGAAAAAAAGTAGACATATGTTGAAATAAATCACATTTCATTAAAATTCAAACAACATTTGTGAATTTTGATACCTTTCACAACGGCTTATCTGTTTGAAATTTTAATTAGTTATAAATATTTTTATGGTGTAGAATAATTACATATTTTGAGTTGGGTTGAGTTTTTACTTAAAAATATAGCCAACCCGACCCAACCCAATTAGAAACAAACCGTAGGGTTTAATTTTTTTTTGGTGGGTTTGGGTTTAATATTTCCCAAACCGTAGTGCATGGATCGGGTGATTAAAATGACTAAACCCGGACCACCCGACCCATGTACACCCCTAATCATATAGTCGATTCTCGATTATTTTATCGGTTAACTGGATAATCATTAAGAAAGTGACTCGGTAATGTTATACCAAAATAATTAATCGGTAACTAACCAACAAAAGACCTCCATTTTTTTCAATTGTGCATTTTCCTAGATTTTTTCTTCACATGCAAGTGTTCTTTTTTAAGTTGTCATGAATTTGGTTACAAACTTACAAATGTTTGAACTTTGAAATATGTATGACATTGACATTGAGTCATTGATAGTACAGTATGAGAAATTGAGAATTGAGAGTTTGAGACATAGTTAATTAGTTTTTTTTCCGATAATTAAGTTTCCATTGAATCTCATTTGGCAACAGCCAAGCCTCGAAAAAACCCAGGAGATAAAAGCTAATTACAAAAGAAAACTAAAGAAAGAACAACCTTTAAACTCCAAACAGAAATCGCTCCTACTAATCCAATAAAACATCAATTCCTCTGTGAAGTCTGATACCAACACCTTCACTTGCTTCACAGGCTACCAAAAGATCGATTGCATCGTTCTTTTCAAATCAGAAAGATGGTAATAAGAAAGATGGTTCGCTACCTCCTTTAAGCGCTTTACTATTAAATTATTTCACTATTAACATTTGTTTTTCTTCTTCTTTGCACTAGTCACTAATACTTTCCAAACTCGAGTGGAAACTGCAAGTGATATGCCAAGTGGAGCACATAGCTTACCTGTTGTGGTTGATGAGGAGGAGGATGATTAACTCGCTAAAATACAACACCTAACAATGGCCAAGTGTAACCAATGAAATGGACTATTGTATAGTGGCACAAGTAATAAGTATCAAATCCACGGGTCTCTAGAGTTACTATTACTCAGCTTCAGTTCATTATCTAGCAAACCAGATTAAGATAGAAGAACTATAACTACTCTAGCAAACTACAGTTAAAGTTAATCTAATTACAGTTTGGGACCTGACTCAAGTATGATTCCCCCTAGCTCCTCAATTAGGTGCAACTTGTAATTTTTTTTGGTTGCTTTACTGTTGATTGGACTGCGGGAAGATCCGAAAATAGCTTGGAATCTCTTAAGCTGACCAAGCCCTCTTAGACAAAACACCCGGCAAGCGACTAGCCTTCACCGGGATAGACTGCTAAGGCGATTCACACATATCTCCTCTACTTTGAACAAATTCAGTACAAAGCAGTGAATCGACTGACTTTGCACAATCAGTTCACTACTATCAATCAAGGCAGCTCTCTTAACCTAATTAGATTCTATCTATCATAGGTTAAAGCAGAAATCAATAGAATGTGATTAAGATCCAATTGACTCAACAATACATGTCTCAATTGATTATAATCAAACAATATAGCATCCAAAGGTTCAAACAACAAAGATCCTAATACATGAAACTATGGTTACTCAAAACCTAAGTGAAGGGAAATTACTTCATAGAGAAGAGAGAGAATGCAGAAATCTGATCTAAATCTTCAATCTCCATCTCCAAGCTTGATTCCCGAGCTCCAATGGTGAAGAAATCCTCCAAAATAGCTCCAGGAAGTTACCAAGTTGCTCTCTCACTAGGGGTTCGTCCCTTGGGTGTTTGGGATCCAAAATCCAATTCTCACTCTCTAAACCGCAGAAAACAGACTTATACCCGAGCAGGGGGCAGAAACACGGTCGTGTTTCTCAGGACGTGTTTCAACACTTCCCTTGTTTCTTCTCGTCACTACAAACACGGGCGCGGGAGGACAAGACACAGTCGTGTTTCTTCTGCCCATGTTTCTTCCTCCGCTCCTGTTCCACTGTTTTTTATGCTTCGTTTCTCTCTCGTTCGGACTCTGATTCAGACGATGTTTGATCCCAGACGCTTGTAGTGTCGTCCTCTTTCTGTTTATGCCAATATTACATGATCCTTTGTCCATAAAATGAGATAAAAATCCATTCTTCTTCAGGTCATGCCCGATTTTCTTCTCCCGAATTTCCAATTGTTCTTCGATTGACATGAAACTTGCGCCTATGCTTCACTTTACCTAGTAGAACCTGAAATATGGCAAAGGAGCACAATCTAGCATAAAATTGGACAAGAAAGCACAAACTCGAGCCAAAATGGTTAAGAAACAAGGATACAAACATGTGCAAATACGACGCTATCAATGATGATGGTGATGATGAAGATTCGAACGAAGAGGACATTAACCTAGATGCGATGACAATCCCGATGATACTCTTCTCAGGACTTTGAAGCAGCAAGATTGTGCTAATGTTGGTGTGATAGACAGTATAGAACTAGGGATTCGAGAGAGAATTGAGAAGAGAATTGGGGAAGAGAATTGATAATAGAGATTAGAGATTGAGTTTAATATTCTGATATATTTATAATAATCATCCGAATGAGGTTCTCCTCCTCAAATAGTATTTTTGCAAAATAACACAAAGTAACTAATAAAAATACCCGAACCACCTAGCCACACACAACTCAACCCGACCCGCCCCCTATGCCCGTGTTTCCATCATCCTCCCCTCTTTAGATCAGACATTGCACTCAATATCAAAGGACGAGTAGTGCAGCACCAGCTTAGCAGTCTCCTCCCACGTGGCATCCTTCGGAACTAGCTGCCTCCACAACACCAAGCTCTCCTCCACCAGTCAGCCACCCTTACGCTTCCAACGCGTCTCCAGTATCTTCAGGGGAGTCAGCTCAAGGTCTCAATTAGCACTCACTGACGGGGCGGTTGTCTCTGCATGATCAATCGGTCTGTGATACCGCTGCAATAACGACACATGGAATGTCGAATGGATGCAGGAGTCTGGCGGTAACTACAGTGTATATGACACCAGATTGACCTTCTGCACTACCTCATAGGGTCCAAAGAAGCGAGCGACAAGCTTATAGTAAGCTCTCCGGAAGACTGAGGCATGTCAATATGGATGCAGCTGGAGCAATACCAGTTCACCCACTGTGAAATCCTCTCGCCCACCCGAATCCGCAGTCTGCTTCATTCGGTTGTTGCCGGAACCAAGTTGAGCTTCAACTGCAAATGCAATAGGACCTCATCACGAGGCCTTAACCACCGATCCACAACGTCGACTGTTCTAGCTCCACTCCGATAGTGCACTAGAGATTGTGGTGGGCGTTCATAGAGCGCGTCAAATGGGTTCGTCTTGATGGCCCTATGGTAAGTGGTATTGTACCATAGCTCGACCCATGGCAACATAACCAACCAACTCCGCGGCTCATGATGAGCGAAACAACGCAGGTACTGCTCTAGATGCCGATTAATCACCTCTGTCTACCCATTTGTCTGCGGATGATACACCAAACTCATTCACAATGTCGTCCGGGCCATTGCAAACACACCCTACCAGAAGTCACTCAGAAAGACAGAATACCGATTGCTCACAATGGTCCTGGGAAACCCATGATGCCTCACTACACCTAGAACAAACTGGTCACCCACCGCCTTGTCGTGTAGGGATGAGCTAAGGCCATAAAACGAGCATACCTAGTTAGACAATCCACAACTACGAACAGTAAAATATTACCTCCCGACGGCGGTAACCCAACAATGAAGTCCATACTGATGTCCTCCCACTTTCGTTCCGGTATCGAATGGGAAGCCTTCACTCGCTGCCAAGTGTCACAAGAGGAAACATAATCCATCATTGTCTGCGCCATCCGAGGCCAATAAAAGTGCGCCTTGACACTGCGCAAGGTCCGTTCCGCACCCAAGTGACCCCCAAACGGTGAATCATGGAACTCTGCTAGAATCGTCGTGACCAAGGACGACTCGACGGGTAATACCATGCGACCCTTGAATGTCACAAGCCCATGCTGAAACGCGTACCTACTTGGCGTCTCGCTAACTACCGTGTTCCAGCATTCATGCATGTAAGGATCAGTCTTAGTAAGAGACCGCAGCTCATCCCAAAACTGGGGTACGGGTCCCGACACTGCTGCCAGTACCTCACCACCTTGACTGCGGGACAACCTATATGCTACCACATTCATGGGACCCAGTCGGTAATGGATCGTGTAATCATACCCCATCAACTTGGAGACCCAGTAATCCGGTCCGGGTTGGACACCTTCTGCCCCAGCAAATGCTTCAAGCTCTATTGGTCAGTGTAGATGTGGAACTTCTGCCCTAGTAACTATGGTCTCCAGGTCTGTACCATTGTGATAATGGCATGCATCTCCTTCTTATACGTCGACCATGCTTCCATAGTCGGCGCCAAGATTTTGCTCATGTAAGCTATGGGATATCGATTCTGGGAAAGTACTACTTCAATTCCTCTGTCGGAAGCATCAGCTTCGATCACAAAGGGCTTGGCAAACTCAGGTAGTGCCAATGCTGGCGAACGTCATCGCATGCTTGAGAACTTGAAATGATGAATCCACTGCAGGCGTCCAGTCAAATCCCCCCTTCTTTAGCAGATCCGTCAGAGGCTGAGCAATCATGTTGTATCCCTGCACAAACTTCCGATAGTAACCTGTCAAACCAGGGAAGCCGCACAGCTCAGTCACGTTTGTCGGAACCGGCCACTCCACCATCACTCGGATCTTTTCCTGGTCGACTTTCACGCTATGGGGTATCACAATGTGACCCAGGTACTCTACCTCCCGAACACTGAAGGCGCATTTGGATGCCTTGACATAGTAGTGATGTTGTCTTAGAATTCCAAACACTACCTCCCAGTGATAAAGGTGATCCTCCCTGGTCGGGTTGTATACTAATATGTCATCGAAGAAGACCAGGACATATCGGCAATGAGCATCGCACACCCCAAATGGCATCACCAGGTACTCATAGTGCCCATTATGAGTCTGAAATGCAGTATTGTGCAGATCCTCCTCCTACATTCGGATCTGGTGATACCCCGCTATTGAATCCATCTTTGTGAAGTAGCTTGACCCATGTAGCTTATCCAGCATGTCATCCAAAGTCGGATTGGGAAATCGGTCCTTCATTGTAGCTTCGTTCAGAGCTCGGTAATCCGTACAGAAGCGCCAAGTTCCATCCTTCTTTTTCACCAAAAGAACCAACAATGATAAAGGGCTAGTGCTGGGGCGAATCAGTCCAGTCTCAAACATCTCCCCAACCTGATTCTCGATCTCAGTCTTCTGCAAATGGTCGTACCTATACGGCTGCACGTTGACGGCTTCAACCCCCTCCTTCAGCGTGATCTGGTGATCAATCCGTCTATGGGGTGGCAGGACAGATGGCTTCTCAAACAACTCCTGGAATCATTCCAACACCGCCTGCAGCTCCACATCCATCTCTTGGGACTCCGCCAAGTCGATCGGCCAGCACAAGATGGCGAGCTCCACCCCCCCCCCCCCCTTCGGCTCCTTATCCCTCCACTTGAACTGCATCGTCAACAAGTTCCAATCACTGACTACCATTCCCAGACTGCGAAGCCAAGGAATGCCGAGGATCACATCAAATTTCGTGAGTGGCTACACAAGTCGGTCGTCATCTCCAAACCTTGAATCACCAGCGTGATCCCTCTATAAATTGTTTGGCACTACCAGGGGCGGACCCATGTATTAGCAAGGTGTGTCAACCGACACACCTTGGTTCCAAAATTGTGTGAGAGATCCATGTTTTGTTGGTACAAAAAACTTGAATTCGGGATTTCTGACACACCTAAAATAATTGCAACCGACACACCTTTAATACACTACATTGATTTTGATGTCATATAGCAATAGGTACCAAAATACACAAATATATATTATTTCTTTTAATTTTTAATGAAAATGCCGAGAGGAAAAAATCCACAACCCATAGCTCACAGTTCTCTGTCCTCTGCTCCACTCTCTAATTGCTAACACCTGCCGGTGGAACCTCATCCTCTTTCAAACTTTTACGTAACGCCTGTCGCCAGTGTTCCTGGTTTACATTTTATGTTATGGAGTTAATCAAGAGCGAACTTCAAAATCAGTTTTATGAATGAATTTTTACTTTGGTACGTCGAAAAAGTTTGATCACACCATAAGCGCCAAATATATTTTACAAACCAATCTGAATATGAAACGTTGTCGTGTGTCATTGTGAAAAATAATAAATTACGACCTTAATGAATTAATATTTTATTTTACTTTTTATTTAATACATTTAACTTATTAATTATTTTTTGTCTGCCGACACACCTATCAAAGAATCATGGGTCCGCCACTGGGCACTGCATAGGTGCGCCGTTGGCCACCTTGATCAATACTGGTGCTATCGAGTTGGCTTTGTGCGGAAATGTCTTCGCAAATCCCTCACTTACAAAGTTTAAGGAAGCACCGCTATCCACGAGAATTATCGCAGACCGCCCCTCCAGCTGTGCACGGAACTGAAGAGTTCCCGACGACGCATGACCTGTCACCGAGTGGAGCGAAAGCTCCGACGTCACTTCCTCGATCGCGAGCGTGTCGTTTGGTCTAGTCAGCTTTGTCGGCGCTCTTTCCTCCATCTTCGATGCTCCTTCCTCGGTCAGCCGTACAGGTGCCTCCACCCGACGCAGCGGGGACAACTTCTGTTCACGCGCCGCAGTTGCCGTCACGCGAATGCTCCCAGGCTAGGGCGCGTTCATCCGCCTGTCGAAATTGCTCCACCATCTGAGCCCGTTCCGAATCGGTGAGCTTTGACAACTCTGATACCAATATGATAAACAGTAGAAGAATCAGGGATTGAGAATTTGGGAATAGAGAATTGAGAGAAGAGATTAGGGATTGGGTTTAATATTATGATATATTCATAATAATCATCCGAATGAGGTTCTGCTCCTTGAATAGTAGTTATGCAAAATAACACAAAATAACTAATAATAATAGCCGAACCACCCAGCCACACACGACTCAACCTGCCCCGCCCCCTATGCACGTTTTTCCATCATGGTGGTACAAGTTCTATCGGAGATGGAGGTGAGGAGCATGAGCTAGTGGTTGTGACTTGTGACTTCTACTTGATGTTTGTGTTAAATTTTGGGACTTCTAAACACTATTATAATTTTTAAGTTTGAACTTGTGTTGGAGTTAGACATTGTGCACTTTAGTCGATTGACGATTATGTTGATTGTTAAATACTTGAATTTGTCTGAGTTGTTGTCCCTTTGATGATGTTTGATGAATGATGATATTCAGGTTGACAGATTGTTATGTTATCTTATTTGCAAGGGTGTTAACTGGTGAGTAAGTAGAGTAATTAACTAAGTGGTAAATTAACAAACTGGTTTAATGTTTCACATAAACATATTCAATAATTCATAGTACGTGAATGGAAGTATAAAAATTATAAAATATTCTAAGTAAGGAATTAGGGATTAAATTATTAATTACATATAAATGAAAAAAAAAACCCAAAAAAATAAAAATTGGACCATTACATTATAGGATGTCCAGATTCCCGGTTAACCGAACCGAAATACGTATTTCTCCCTTTCTTTGCGGTATGTTGGTAATACCGGTTTGTAATCGGTATCGGTATTCGAAGTTCGCGTCTCCTTTAGCGATATACATATAACCTGTCGATCGGTTACCGATTAAACCATTAACCGACCGATTATCACCCCAATTCAAGTCACCCCCCTCATTCGGCTTTCTGGCTCAGCTATTGATTGACATGCTGGTGTCTGCAATTGAAGTTTATGAGAGCCTTTTTCACCTCATTCTGAAGGAAGCCAAAAAAAGTAGTCGTTTTGTTTTGGTGATAGTTTGGTTGGGATAGTTACAATGCATGCAATGTCCACAATGCATCGTTTTTTTTTTTTTTAATTTTCTACGCAAATAATACATGCATTGTTTACTTGATTTGACACAAACTATCACTCAAAATGAGTGATAGTTAAATCTCAAGTTTTCGTTGAGATTATTTGATGGAGATTGCTGTGTTTTCTTCTTCTTCCAAATATGTCCCTACCTTTTTAAGTGTGTTGTTTTTTTATATTGAAAACAAAGGATAAAAATGACATTTCACCCAAAATGTGATATAATTTATTTAAATACTACAATAACTATCACAAAAATCAAACGCTGTAAACTACAATACACTAATTTTCTTATATACATGTATAATATTATACATGCATTGATAACAATTTAACTATCACCAAAACCAAACTACCCTAAATACTAAAACAGCAATTGAGGAAAGCCAAATGATGGCACTAGAGTCTAGACAATAATATGAATAGTAAGCAAACAAACTTGGGTTTTATTACTCTCTTCAGCCGTAGCTGATGCAAAGGAGCGCAAATGCCAATTGCTCAGCAAACGATACAACAAAAAGATTGAAAATATAGCTTCTCGACAGAAATAAACAATAGAACACTCATCTGACTAAATATTTACAGTCCTAGAACCAACTGAACGATTTTTTAAGCAGCAGATGCATCTCGTTCAAAGAATGTAAAAGTTCCTGTCAATGAGGAAGACCCGCAAGTTCCCTGTTCAGTGTGCAGTGAGTCAGGATGCCGAGAAGACAGAACACGTGAAGAAGGCCTATGCCTCCAACAGACGATCTTCTGGGGTTCCATTGGAATGACCATTATCAGGACCATAGATGTGACCCATCTTTTGTTTCTTGGTTTCCAGGTATCTCCGATTTTCTGTTGTGATTGGAGTAATCAATGGGACTCTTCCAGCAACCGAGAGACCATATCCTTTGAGGCCAATGTATTTTTTGGGATTGTTTGTCATCAGCTTCATCGTGCGAACACCAAGGTCTCTGAGTATCTGAAAACAGATGATGAGAAGTTTAGCCATTGGAAAGCATTAGACAATATGTATTTATGATCTTGGTTTTTCTGGCTGCATTTGGATGATTAGGAAAACTACATACCTGTGCACCAATGCCATATTCACGGGAATCGACTGGTAAACCGAGCTCCTCATTGGCTTCAACTGTATCGCGTCCATCATCCTGGAGGTTGTAAGCACGAAGCTTATGGCCCAAACCGATACCTCTACCTTCGTGTCCACGGAGATACACCAGCACACCCCTACCAGCTGCTTCTATTTGCTTCATAGCAAGTGCTAGCTGACTGCCACAATCACATCTTGCTGAACCAAATATGTCACCTGTCAGACACTCGGAATGCACTCGAACAAGGATATCCTTTCCTTCCCCAATTTCACCCTTCATGATGCAAGAATCAGTATTATTATTAGTTGGAAGACAAAAGACCTAAAGATGGACATCATTATGCATGTAAAGTTGTAAACTTTTGTCTTCGATAATGAAACAATCAAATAGCTACAACACTGGGTTGATAGTTTACTCATTGCAGACGAAGTATGACATAACTCAAAACCCAAGTGCTCTTCTAGGAGTATTTATCAGGAAAACCAGAGGAAAGAGGGAAAACACAGAAAGCAAAAGACTTCAACATTCATCCCACACTCATGTGGAGCAAAAAGTATCGTAATGGCATAAAACTGAAGCTGCAACTGAAGGTATTTATCAAGTAATCTTAACTCAGTGTCTGCATCAAATGTAAGGTAATATAGATCTGTCCAATCTGTTTGCCTGTATGTGCATGCTAAATAGGGAAGGAGCTTACTTTAACCATGGCAATATGTTCAATTCCGTCAATCAACGACCTGTAACAATAGGCTTTGAATGGTCCCCACATGGTTGGTATCCGAGCAGCAGCAGACAGCTCCACTAATCTGTCTCTTTTCCTCCTGAATCTGCAAAGTCATAAGCCAATAATTTCCTTCATTCAGAAACAAGATGGTTCAAAAATAAAATATAAGCTACATCCAAAAATATGTTTAGTCCTAAAAATTTTGAGAAAACTTTTTATCTATGATAAACTACTGACTACAGTACCTTATAAGATCAGCTATAGAGACTATCTTTAGATTCTCTGCTTTTGCAAACTCTCTCAATCTGGGTAATCTGGCCATAGAGCCATCATCATCAACAATCTCACACAAAACTGCAACAGGTTCCAACCCAGCAAGCACCGACAAATCAACAGAAGCTTCAGTATGACCAGCTCTCTTCAGGACCCCTCCCTCCCTATACTTGAGAGGAAAAATATGACCCGGACGGTTAAAATCTTCTGGTTTGGAATCCTTAGAAGCAAGAGCCAATATAGTTGTCGCTCTGTCACGGGCTGAAACACCGGTTGATGTGCCAACTTTGGCATCCTAAACGGGAGCCAAAACTCATGTTAGAGGAATACTTCACTTCTGAGCTCATAATACAAGCAGCCAGTAGCCAGCAGCATAAGTAAAGATGATCAAACTACTACTTACAACTGACACTGTAAAAGCTGTGCAAAGCTTTTCCTCGTTTTCCTTGGTGGATACCATCAGAGGCAGCTGCAGCCTCTCCAAATCTTCATCTTTCATGCTAACACAAACTATCCCAGTTCCATGCTTGACAATGAATGCCATTGCTTCAGGTGTTGCCTTCGAAGCTGCCATGATCAGGTCACCTTCATTCTCCCTATCCTCGTCGTCAACCACGATCACAAACTGCATGATTGGCGTAAATTATATTACAAACTTCATTCTCTCTAACATTGAATACCAAACTTCACATCAAGAAGGAGAGAGGCTACCAACCAACCTTGCCCTGGCGGATATCCTCAATAGCATCAGGGATGGAGCTAAAGCCTTCAGTAGGACGATCCAAGTCATATTCATCATTATCAGGGGAAAAACTAGTACTGGTGGGGGTTAACTCAGCAGAGAGAGTTGCGAAATCTACAGCATCAGGTTGCAACTTAATCCCAGAAAGCGAATTCGTCACATTATCAGTGTCAAAGATACCTTGTGTATCCTTCCTGGGGAAAGACAGAAGATCGCCTTCCCCAGAAATCACAGAGGCTCTATTAGTTCTACCACTTCTGTTGTTTCTGCCCAACCCCTTAAAACCAGCACCGAAGAGTTTTCTAGCAGCAGCAGTGGAGGAGACTACATTGTTACAGTTTCCATTCACTGACAGCGGATGCAAGCAATTCTTTCCAGGGTAACCTCTGTAAGTCAAAAAGAAAACACATAAATAAGCCATATATTGTGAGACTAATGTAAACAGGATGCGCGTCTAAGTTCAAACTTAGGGGCAACATCACCATCACCATCAAGCATGAAAATGGAAAGCTTCCAGGATCCAGGATCAGGGGAAAAGGGTGTGAGAGCAACAGGGAAAATTAAGCGTAGTAGATATGATGGGGATTGAATTGGTACAATCCCATCAAAGACAAAACCTTTGAATCGATTTAGGAATGAGGATCAGCTACAGAACTGAGATCCAGAAAACCAAGATGAAGAAAAGGTAGAGACAGAAAGAAGTACTCACAGTGAAGGGGAGGGAGCCAAAGGGGAACGGAGGAAATGAACGGGAGAAGAAGCCATCCCTCAATATCAATGCCTTGCTCTGGTTTCCAATTGATCTTGGAAGAGAAGAGAAAGCAAAGCGGTACAGAGCTAAAAAGGGCAGGAAGAGTCAGATATGGAAGACAAAAAGGGGCATACGTCCCGGCGGCCGAGGACCGAGATCAGGAAGGAAAGGTATGCCTTTTTGTAATGGGTATTTAATAGTGACAGAAAAAATGGGGAAGGAAATCGCCGCGAACGTACGCGCCGAACCGCCGAACCGCGACCGTGCAAAAAACTGGTATAAAGGGGCACGAAAGAAGAAGAAAAGACGGTTTGGGCTTCTAGATCGGATGACGAATGTGGTGATGGCGATAAAGATGTTTCAGGTCCTTACTCTTTATATAAAGTATAAACCCTACACTACACCCAAACCCAAAAAACAAATAGAGATCATAACGTGGCACGGATCTTGCCACCATAACCTACTGCTACTTGTATAGTTTGGTGATCAATTTCTTTCATTCCTTTCTCTAATTAATCAACAGTCTTAAGTGGTTTCAGTGTTGCAGCGGAGGGTGGAATGAAACAGCCCGTCCTCTAATCTCCACAAGCATGAATCTTCCGCGCACGCCTCCGCCCTCACCAGTCGCCACAAGGAGGGGTGAAGGATGTGAGACGCCTTAAATAATAACAGTTTTTTACTTGCAATTAGCCACGGTAATAAACTAATTATATTTAAACTTTATATAATTTACAAAATAATAATGTTGATTGTTGAGATACGTATATAAACTTTACGTAATGTCTTAATCATTAAGAAAAACAAACGACATGTTTGTTTAAGTGATAAATAAGAAATAACAATTGTTTCATAAACTTTTCATAGTGTTTTAATCATTACGAAACATCAATTTTGTTGATACATAGGAAATCATTATCCTTCAATAGGTTTTACGTAGTGTTTTAATCATTAGGTAAAAAAAATATAACACCTTTTAAATTTTTATATGAAAATAAATATCCCTCCATAACTTTTAGGACTTTGCTACGGTGACATGCATGTCACGGTGACATGCACTTTTCGGTCGACCTCATATAGGATCAGGTCGACCTAATCTGTTGTTTCAGTGTAAAAACAGTTTCATGGTGCCTACTTTGGAGATTCATATCTTACAATTGGCTAGATGGAAATTGGAGATTAAAGGCTTGTTTTGAAGCTGAAGTGTCCCTCTACACATTAAAGTACTTGGGAGCTCAATAGAAAGTCCAGAAGACCATTTTTTAACCTGACCAAAAGGCTATGCCAAAACTGGAAACTGCCTGAAAATGGCCAAGTCTGGCAACGTGTTTGTCAAGCCTACTTTGGAGCTCAATTTGAGAAGCATGGATGCGAGTCAAGTCCAGGGGCCTCTACCACGTTAGATTACATATTTTTTTTATACAAAGGCAAGGCATTGGTTGAAATATTGAATATCTTTAAGGCTTCAAACAAAAGGCTCGAAGTTGCTACAAAGGCTGTTTTTCTGGCAGTTTGCTTGTGCTCGAAGTCTGCCAGAAAAACAGCCTTCGTAGCAACTTCGACCCTTTTATTTGAAGCCTTACAGATATCCAATCTTTCATCCAATGCCTTGAATTTGTATAAAAACATACCTAATTTAACGTGGTAGAGGCTCCTGGACTCGACTCGCATTCATGCTTCTCGAATTGAGCTCCAAAATAGGCTTCACAAACACGTTTCCGGACTTAGCCATTTCCAGGCAGTTTCCCAGTTTTGGCATAGCCTTTTGATGAGATTCAAAAATGGTCTTCTGGACTTCCTATCGAGCTCTCAATCACTTCAATATGTAGAGGGACACTCCAGCTTCAAAACAAGTCATTAGTCTTCAATTTCCATCTAGCCAATTGTATGATATGAATATCCAAAGTAGACACCATGAACTGTTTTTACTGAAACAACAGATTAGGTCGACCTGATCCTATATGAGGTCGACCGAATCCTAAATGAGGTCGACCGGATCCTATATGAGGTCGACCGGATCCTAGAATTGGGTCGACCTAATCCTAACCGAGGTCGACCGGAAAGTGCAAGTCACCGTGACATGCAAGTCACCGTGACATGCATGTCACCGTAGGCACACCCTAACTTTTATGTAATGTAATTTTAATTTGCGTAGGAGTTATAAAATATTATTACATAAATCTATTGTAATGGGTGAACTAATAATAATATCAAGTTATATAAAGTATCACATTTTATTAAAGTGATATGTAAAAACTAAATTACTTTTCAAAACGTTTGTATAATACAAATTGATGAGATGGTCAATAGATTAGTAATAATAATAAATTATTTCAAAATTATATTAAGAAAGACTTATTGTTTAATTGAAAATTTATTTGTAATTATATAACTATTGTAGAATAGTGTTGCACAAATCTTTCGTATTGTGTGGTCTAATAACAATCAGGTTCTAGTATCACATTTGATTAAAATGGTATATAGAAAATAATTGACCATACAAAATCTTATTGTGATGCAAATAATATTGAGCCTACATTAAAATTGGTGTAGGTGGTAAAACTCCTTGTGAACGGTACCCGTTGAAAAAAACATTAATCTCTTTAAACCATCTCTTATAGTCTTATGTGCAATACTTATGTAACCACATTCCTTAATTATCATGTAAAATAGAAATAGATTACTTAAAGGTTACATCTTAACGATGATTTCTTAAATAAAATGAACTTCATTGCATAAAACTTACTTAGCACCACTTTACAATTGTTACTTAAAATGCAAATACATTATATAAAGTTTACGGAACGAAAGTTATTTGCAATCATTTAAAGAACCTATTATGCAATGCTTTTGTGTAACGATTGTAAAACCGTACCAGAAGTTGTACCAAAAAAGTCAATGATATGGTATTTTGTATCGGAATGTGATTTAACAGTAATTCAAACGTTTCATACTACTAAAACCCATCTATCGGTTTAGACTCTAATAGGACCGTCAATATGATAGGGTATTTTAATCCTTGCTTTTATGCTATGATTATCTGTAAAAAGTTTGAATCATAATTATTATCATGAATACAAATATTGGATTGGATTATCATGTATACAAATATTAGATGGGGTAGACAGTGAGCTTTCGTGGGTGGCAATTGTGGGTGCCCAGAAACAAAGGGGTTGAAGGCATCACTTGCCAACCCAACAAAAAATGACGGTAAAGAGTTGTGAAATAATATAGACCTGTCCGCAGGAAATTGTCACGGCCTTATTCTTGGTCGTGCGGCCCTAGCTCTCAATTCCTTTATAGATGCTAGGCAGCCTTCTCACAAGCTCTCAAACTCACTCAACTCACAAGAACAAGACGCAAGAATATGGGAGAAACTCTATAGTTGTATTGCTCACAAAAATGATGGATGAGTTACAAGTGAGGAAGATGGCTCCTTATATAGGCCTCTCCTCATACAAGGCATCAATGCCCCTCATAATGGTCCCTCCCTATTACTACACCCTATTAAGTTTTCCCCATAATGCACACCATTATACCACCTCATAATGTGGCTCTTTATGTGCACCATTAAGCTCATATTCAAGATGGAGAATCATAGGAGCATCCTATGCTACTAGGTCTTCCTTAATGCCACACGTGCTTGACTTGGTCATGATCCGCCACATCATTCGCCATGTCGCCCGCCATGCGTGACATCCTCCCCCACCTATTCTCGCGATGCCCTTATCGCGTCCTTGCTACGAAATGCCTCCATCGACCTCGAGCAACCTCTCTCGACTCTTGAGCCTCGTTGGTGAAAAAATCCACTCACTAATGAATAGGGGTGGTAAACGGTCGGTAACCGGTTAAATCGGTTACCAACTTGCCGGTTTCCGGTATACCGGGAAGCATAGCAGTCCCACCGTTGGCCGACACCGAATTTACTTCGGTACACCGGTTACCGAATTGCTGCGGTACGGGTATGCATCCGGTATCCCGATTACCGAATGTTTGATGAAGGGACATTATGGAATTACTTCCCAACTAATGACGAATGGATGGTGGGGAGGGACTGGGGAGTTGGGACTGGCCCACTTTGCTTCAACAATGAAATTCCCTTCTGCTCGACTGTACTTTTGTATACTTTTGTATTGCTTCGGCTGCAAAAATGAAAAAACAGTTAATCAATTATACACAATACCACAAACTGACAAACTCCCTTCAATTCACTGCTTCCCTGCTCGGCTGCCTACTACGAGGCTATGAAAAGTGAAAAGTGAAAAGTGGAAATATTACAATATATATGTCAATATCACAAACTCCCTTTGGCCTTCGCTGCTTCTCTGTTTGGCTACGCCTACGACTAACAAGGCTACACATTAATACATTATACACAATAACACAAACTCGGAAATACCTATGATTAATTAATTCTGAAACAATTATGAAACTGAATGAATGAAACTCGGCTACACAAGTTACCTCTCAAAAGTCAAATCGACGGAGAGCTGTAGAAGATGAGCTGTTGGGCTGTACGGTCGAGCGATTAAACTCCGACGGGCTACGGCGACGGGGTTCGACGAAAATAGAGCAACGACGAAGGGACTTGAAGGAAATCGAGCCTGGTAGAGAGGATGGCTGGATGAGGGCTGCTGCCTACTGGGTAGTGTCTCTTGCCCTTTGGAGTCGATGAACGGAGTAGGGATCGGCGGACGGCGGTGTGTAGCAGGCATCCAGGCAGGGGAAACTAAGAAAGAGCGATGCAAGCAAATAGAATAATAGGCAGGGAAAAGACAGTCTAATTACTTAGGTTGGGTGGCCGATCGTTTGGTTAGAAATCCTAGTCTTTTACGGCTAAATGGCCATTTCTCATTCGGTGTCGGAATACCGAGCGACCGGCGGTATTTGATAGTTCCGATCACGGTACACCGCTAGCAACAATTCATCCTCCGATTACCGTTTGCTTCGGTTAATGATTTAACCGGTAACTGCATTTATCGGTACGGTTACCGGTTAAACCGTTAACCGCATTACCATTTAGCACCCCTACTAATGAACAGTGAAACACGATTATGATAAACGCGATTAATTCGTAACAAATAGTGTTTTATACTTGTGCCATTAATTAATTAATTAATTAATAACTAGTTTTTGAATGAGTACATTGGTTGAATTAATCTATCGACGCATTGAATGAGCGAACGTCTATTTTCTATGAACTGTACATTTAAAGTATAAGGAAAATATTAATATTTGTATTCAAAATTTATCCTCCAATAATATATTTGGATTTCAAATACAAAAACAAATGAGTTGCAGTCTACTGAAATTATGTTTACTAATAGTAGCAGTGACCCATGTTCTAATCACATAGGTTACCACTTAAATGTTCTTATTTACACATACGCAAACTACTACAAGGAATTGAATAATTTTTTTTCAAATTTTAAGAATATTCCGCTTTAAATACTTATTTACACATACGCAAACTACTACTAGGAATTGAATAATCTTTTTTCAAATTTTAAGAATATTCCGCTTTAAATACTTATTTCACCCATACACAAGCTATTATCGAATTTGAATAATCGGTTTTCAAAATTTTAGGTGTGTCATGGCCATGGATCGGCCACTGCATATTCCTAATCAAAGCTACTCTGTGACAAGCTTGTTCTTAGTTTCTTACTTGAGAAGCAACACAAAACTGCAGATCCACTTAAGGTACTCTGTACCATGTGGAATTAATTGTCTGATGAATTCTTAACGTTAACTCTAGGATTAATTTCTTCGTCTAGGTTGCAGTTGGTTACACATAAGTGTAATGGAAGAGCAGAAGATATTTGCAAGAGATAATGCGAAGGGTTCAGAAGTTGTTTCGATGTTCTACTGATAATACTCAAATTGGTGTTATTTATCTTTCATATTTAGGTTCGTTTCGTGCTAATTCATGTGCATATCAGAAAAATGTCATCGATTGCATCCCTATTTTGTTCTTACTTGATTATGTCGTGATTTTAGGGTGTTTTAGACAATACATGTGAATTATAAGGTACAAAAAAGGGGACAATAGTAGTGAAATTGGCAGGAAGATGATGATCACAGCCTGGTTGGGAAAGATCTCGATCGAGACAGCAGATCGCGAAGCAGTGGAGAAGATCGTGGCCTGAGGACCCTAGTTTGCGGCCGTGAATATTAGGGGTGTTCAAACGGTGTGGTTACCATGGTAACCGTTTTAACCATTACTATTTGGATAATTTGGTTTGGTTAATTTGGATAATTGGTTTGATTTGGTTAAAGATTTTAGCTTGTTTGGTTTAGGTGGTTTGGTTTGGTTTCAGACACTCCTAACCAGTCAAACCAAATTAACCAGATAAATAATTAGTCATATATCTAATATATATACACATACTTAATACTTTGAATAACCACTCAAGAGTTAAACGTTCATCCTTTTAGACTCATAAAATATAAAGCTTGATATTGTTCCTATAATGTATATTTGTATATGTAGAGTGTAGACCACAACATATGAACGCCTAATTTAGATAAATCTCATACATTACGTTGGATGAAAACTTGAAACCAATGTCCTTTTCAGCCTATGAAAATTGCTAAAAGACTAAGTCAATTCAAACTAACACAAAAATTCATTAACCCATACTATTGTGATAAATTTTTGTTAGGTGAATACTTGATAACGATGTAATTGCATGATTTTACACCCCTATTTCTTATCCATTTGCGGAGCATGGTTGTGTGTTTTGGCCTATTTTACGCCGGGTTGTGTTACTTTGTCCTATTTCAGGTCCCAGGCGTCAAAAGGAAGGCCAAGCGCGAGTTTCGGATCGTTTGGAAGTCGTTTGGACAAGCTAGGACCAAAACACGGGCAGGAGGCCCTCAGAACACGGCCGTGTTCCTGACCGTGTTTTTATGGCCGAGACTACCCAAGGGTGGCTTGAACCACCTAAAAAACACGGGCAGGCCTGAGAGAGAACACGGCCGTGTTTTGCAAAGAACACGCCCGTGTTTTCATGATGCCCGTGGACGTGTTTTTAAGCCAAATCCAAAACACGGGCGGGCTGAGGCAAAGCACGGCCGTGCCCTCGACCGTGCTTTGGCCAGTGATGCCCTTTTAGGCAGATTTCAGCCAAATTGAGAGGGGATTCGAGTTTTAGAGAGACAGAGCGATTCCTAGAGAGAGAAAGCGACGAACAAGAGTCTCCAAGTGCCCTAGCTTGATCTTCAACACCATTGGAGCTTGGCTTGAGCTTGGAGAAGTGCCGATTCAACGTCCAGGAGCAGAAATCCATCTTCACAATATGATTTCCGCGTCTGATTCTGCTTTTGCCTCTCTCTCCATGGAGTAGTTCTCCCATTCATCTGGGTGTGGGAAACCCTAGTTCTGTATGTTGGGATTGATTGTATGAACCCAAGTTTTGTTTCTATGAATTGATTATATTCGATTGAGGTTTTGAATGATTGAATGGCATGAATCCTGATCAAATTCCTGTTGTTTCTGCTTTAACCTAGAATGATAATATCTTCCTAGGTTAATAGAGTATCCTTAATTGAAGATAGTGAATTGGTGACTTTAGTCGAGGAGCCAATTCACTATTCTGTACCGAATTCAATTCGGTAGTGGAGTTTTTGTTCATAGGGCCTCAATCTTTTTACTCTGGTGGAGGTTAGTCGCCCGCTAGAGACTCAAATTAAGAGGGTCTGAAGACCTTTAGTCGAGACTTCAGACTGTTTGAGAACCTTCCGCAGTATAACTATCATAGAAATTGAACTTGGTAATTACAATCCGGCTTAACTGCAGACTAGGGGGAACCATATCCGGGTGACCTCTCTTAACCTGAAAACAACCGTTTAGTTGCTTTGCTTGCTTGTTAGTTTATACCTTCACTAAAGTTTCATTGCTAGATAATACGAATTCACTGAGTAGTCATCACATCTAGGACCCGGGTTGACATTGAAACCTAACCCGCTATACTACGCTTTAGGAAGTGGTTACACTTGGCCATTTTCTAGAGTGACAATAGGAGTGAGTCAATACTTCTATACTAACCGTAAGATAATTGTCTTAGTTGCATGTATTTATGTTAAGGGTCAACTATAAATATGTGTTGATTGTTATATTTTATTCATTATATAAATTGTGAAATGATAAATTAACCGAAAATTTCTCACTTAATAATATTGTAATTTTATATTGGTTAATCTGGTTAACCAATTAACCAAACTGATTTAAACTTTAATTTGGTTAATTTGGTTATTGTATTAGTTTGGACGGTTTGGTTATGATATTGTATTCCATGGTTAATGAAATTTAGCCTTATTTGGTTTGGTAATAACCATGGTAACCATTTGAACACCCCTAGCGAATATGGAACCCTTGGGTGTAAACTTCGTGAGGAAGCCACCCAAGAGAAGATAGAAAGTTTTGATGGTCGAATGACGGTCACCATCTTCCTTGACCGCGAGGAAGTGCGCGGCCGTGATTCACAGATCGTGACCGTGAAGCTAGCCTGCGAACTCCCCGAACATGAAGACCAAAACGGCAACGCCTGAAGATCACGGGCTCAAAGGGAAAGATCACGACGCGAGTTTACCCTGCGCGGCTGTGAACTTGTCCGCCCCACTAAAGTCTATAAATATAAGACATCTTCCCTTATATTAAGAAAGTTGATTTTGAGATAGATTAAGGGTAACTTTGGAAACAAAAAAATATCACACATGATTACTCTATATATTCTACCAAAACCCTAGTACAACCCATCTTCCCAGTCGCCGCTCCCGAACTCCCTCTCCCTCTCCCAAACATCCACCAGAAAATCGATCTCTCCAGAGAAACCCTGTACCTCACAATCAACATCATCGACCATTTCCTCTCTGTGCAATTCATCCCGAGGAAGGAACTACAGCTAGTCAGAATCAACGTCATTCTAATGACATCCAAGTACGAAGAGATTTGGCTATTGGGGGTCAACGAGTTGGTCATTATCTCTGACAAAGCCTACTGTGGTTAGCAGATTCTTGCCATGGAGAAGACCATCCTCGCCCATCCCGAATGGACCCTAACTGTTCCGACCCAATTCGTCTTTCTCATTTGATTCGCAAAGGCTGCTACGGCGAAGACCACGGCGTCACCCATGCCTAATGTGGAGGTAGAGCACATGGCGTTGATCTCTAGCGACGAGACCAGGCTTCTGGTTATGAACGCGGTGGAGCAGGTGAGAGGCGATGAACGTAGGGGTAACTCCCGTCGGCGATGGTTTGGGGTTTTTTTTAACAAAATATAATCATATTGATTGATAAAAAGATCACGGACTACACCCTGGACCCAACCCAGGCACAAAAATCATACAAACGACACGCAGTCGGAGACAAAGAAAGGGTCTTCCTAGCCACTGAATGGGCTACCCTATTGCTAGTCCGACCCACGAATCGAACACTAAAACCACTACTCAGAGTCATCAAATGCATAATCTCCTCGATAATAACCCCAACACGAATGTCTTGCGCATCCCTGGCAGTAATCTTATCAGTGAGCATCTTCGCACCACCTTCAAAGCGAACTTGAGGGATGCCCAGATTCTGACACCACTGAAGAGCTTCACGGAGGACAATAGTCTCCACCACAAGAGGGCCATCCACGTCTTCAAACACCACACCTCTTGCTAAGAGCAGGGACCCTCCTCCATCCTTTATGATCATTCCTCCCGCTGAATCTGAGTTAGCACAAACCGCTCCATCCCACATACAGACGATAGAAGTCAAATCCACCACCTCCAGATTGTGCTGCAAAGGAAACCGATCTCGGACCATCCAATCCTCTGGCAAGGACACCCATTCATGTAGTTGCTGATGGTATTGACGTATCGGTTGAGTAATCATGAACTGCTTTCCCTCAAAGGCAGCCCAGTTTCTAGATTTCCAAATCCGCCACAATAGTGCCACCAGAGCGATGGTTTGGGGTATTGCTTTGGTACTTGTTTGGTTTTTATTTTGGTATTGATTTTATTTTATTTTGGGATTGATATGTTTTATTTTGATATTTGTTAGTGTTTTAACGATTTGGTATTGGTTGTATCTCCTCTTCCGAGAATATAAAAACATAGATCTAGTTATTTTCATTTTGGTATTGGTTGTTTTTTTTATTTTGATATTGATCCAATATTATTTTGGTACTGGTTTGGGTTGAGTGTATTCATATTGGTATTGGTTTGATACTTTTTTTGTTGTTGTGGTGTTCGTTTGAGTGTATTCGTATTAGTAGTGGTTGTCATGTACGTTTTTCATTATGGTACTAATTGTCTAGGCAAGTATGAATTTTTCGTATTGGTATTGATCTTTCTTGGATTGGTACTGATTTTGTCTAGACTGATATAATTTTTTTCGTATTGGTACTGATTTCTCTTCGATTGGTATTGTTTTTTGCTAGGTAGCCGAAGAAAGTACAAATGAATACAATCGATGAAGCACAAGGATGAAAGAATCATAGGAAGGAGGCAAAATGATATGGAAGGAGTGATATAGAGCGAAAAGTTTAGTTTTTATAAAAATTATTTCTCCACCGTAATTAATTCAATGTAATGTAATTAACATAAATATAAGTAATTTTTTATATTCAGTACCAATCCATCCAAACATATTTATATCAACACCATAATATCAACACTTCCAATAAAACATACGCACCACTACCAAAACAACAAGATCATTCCTGCCCTGAGTAAACACGGTGGCTACAAAGATCTAGTAACCACCGTAACCCCTCCCCAATTAACAAACTAAGAAACAACTTGATCACCTTCCTGTCTTTACTACTTTTTTTTTTCTTCTTTTTTGTTATTTATCCATAACGAAAAAGAAAACTACCAACCAACCACAGAGCATGAAGTTGGCGCTGGCAATGGCCGACCCTTTCCCTATTTTCGACCAATCCGTCGCATCAGCAGAATAAGTCCACACTCCAGCATCTAACAGGATAAGCCCGACCGCAAAACCGAAAAGAAGTTGGTGGCGTGGAATAAACTAATTTGGTTGACGAAAATGACAGGACCCGTAGAATCCCCCATTCCATTTTTCCAGTTAGAGAAAGAAGGGATTTCGCGGGAGTCGTCGTCGTCGTCCCCCCAATCACCCGCCTTTAAATTAATTATAAAAAGAAATCTCCCTGAATCAACAACGAGCCGCCTAAATCTCCAATTCCCCCAATTCCCTTCCTTCCACCCATCAATTTATTCTGGTTTCCCCCAATTCCTTCTTCTTCTTCCTCCTCCGCGCAAGGACAACCAAACACAGAAACAAGACAAATATCCAAATCAAATCCAGTTCGGAAAAAGGACAAAGGGGATCGAGATGGGTTTGTCGTCGGAGCAGGGGCGGGGATGCAAGAAGCACCCAACCCACAAAGAGAAGCAAGGGATTTGCCCTTCCTGCCTCAGGGATCGCCTCTTCCGCCTCGACCCTGACGCCCCGCCGCGACTCTCTGCTTCCGTGCCGTCCTCTGCTGCCTCCGCTTCTTCTTGTTCTTCTTCTTCCGCTCCCTCAAGTCACGACGATTACCACGACACTGTCAATAACAACAACATTGACAACGACGACGACGACGACAATAAGGGGGCGGAGAAGAAGCGCGTGGGACACGGCCACCACCGGAGCGCGTCGTCCTCCGACATAGGCTCCTTGTCGTTCCGGCTGGCGCCGCCGGATGTGACGTCGTCGTCGGGGTTGAAGAAGTGTCGATCCGTGGCGGCTTCGTATTCGTTCACTCCCCAGCCGCCGAAGGCGACGAGACGACGCCGCAGCGGGGCGGGAGGAGAGAAGGCGATGTTTAGTAATTACAACGACAAGGATCGTCAAGGCGGCGGGGGTGATTTTGGGTACGCAGGTGGGAAGAAGAAGAAAGGGTTCTGGACGAAATTGCTTCATCTCAAGGGGAAGAACAAGGAGGTGTTGATTCATCATCCTACCATGCCTATGAAGGGAAGAGCCTATTGATATTTTCCACAGGTTGCGCGCCTATTCGTTGATTCAACATTTTTTTTTTATCTGTTTCTTTTTTTAATCCTTAATTCTTAATAATCCAGAATTATGAGGCTTCTTTCTCGATCGATCTACTTCTTCTGTGCCGTGTTACCGTGTATATATATTTTCTTGTTGTTCATGTTGTTTTTTGCTTTTCTGTCTAAGGGGCTCTTGTTCTCGGAATTTGATCTAATTGAGCCTTTGGGGAGCCCTTTCCTTTTCAAAATCTAAAATATAAAATTCCCTTTCTCTACATTATCATCTTTGACTTGGAACTCGGATTTGCAATTTAGAAGTGGTATTCTGAGCTTATCTTTTGTTTCCAACTATGTTTTCGTAACAATTTTTTTTTTTTTCCTCCTAATAATTTGCTATTTAGAAGGAGTTGATGATGTGGACTTCATCGTAAATTTACATAACTGTCATAACTTACGAGTCATCAATTATTATGACAAGGAACTCAAGACACTAATTGGTTGTCTAAGTATAATCGGTTGCTCTATTAATTTTGAGAGCAAATTTTTGAATTGGACACGTATAATTTGAATGAATATCTTTTTATAGACGCTACATAATTGCGAGGTGACTTAAAAACCTTTGTGTCCAAAACTAGCACGATCTCGTCATTGAATCACACACAACCTTGGCAATAGAATAGGTTTCCTCTGGAATGGGTTACCGGATTTAGTTTTGGTGAGAAGTTAGGGTTGGTTGTGTAATGAATTTGGTAGGGAAAAAAAGCAGATCAAAAGCATGATTGATCACCCTTCTTAGAGTGTTATTTGTCTTATTACGAACTTGCTGGAAGGAATTGAGCAAATCTCTCCCAAGAATCCCTGTAACGAAAGTATAGAAGCAGCAATCTTACAGACTTCAGTGTTTGCAAGTTTGAGGGGGAAACGAGAGGAAGAAGATGAATGTAGGAGAAGAACTCCGATGACAACATATTCTTAAACAATAGTTCCCTATCGAAAAGTTACCTCGTTTCACAAAATTCAAATAAGTAAATTAATTGTCCAAAAATAATTTCAAAAATCCAAAATTTATTGATTAATTAGTCACCTTTCAATTATGTAATATATTATATATTGAATTAAGTAAAGTGAGAATGTGGCTTATAAACCACTTGTATTCTTTTTTCCCCTTCCAGTGTGATGTTTCCAATTAGGGATGACAATGGGTAGGGTCGGGTGCGGGTTTACCCTATTACAACTCCTAACCCGTCGGGTAGAGCTTTCTAAAATACCTGACCAAATAACCATCGGGTATGAAAATTATATAACCATACCCTACCCATCGGGCAACCACGGGTATTCGGGTAACCATGGGTACGGATCTTAAACTATGAACTTATACACATATATGCACATATATACTGATGTCCATTAAAAATTCTCAATACTTGTAACTGTTCTAACTTCAACAATCCACACAAATAAAAACAGCAAACACATAATAGTTGTTCTTGCTTCTACAATCCACACAAACATAATAATCGTCTACATCTTCATCATCAATAATGGTAGCTAAACTCAATTTCTAAAGCTAAAATAAATTTCTCAAGGGAAATTGACCCTTTGGTTAGCGGGGCGGGTATAACGGGGCGGGTATTATCGATTACCATACCCGTACCCTACCCTTTATTTTGAAACCGGGTATTACCCGTACCCGCCCTTTAACCCGTCAAAACGGGTAATTACCCTCGTTGACCGGTTACGGTCGGGTAGGGTACCCATGGTTATGGGTTGGATTGACATCCCTATTTCCAATAACTATAGGGTACTAAACTCCAACAGGTTGTATTACTTAAAATAAAGCATTTAATTGGCAGAGGAGTGGCGTGGCGTGGCGTGAGGTTATGAACTAAAGAGGGTCAAAAAGATTTGTGCTCTACAAAACGAGATTCATTTTTAATATTTTTTGAGAAAAAAATATTTCTTGCCTCTCGATATGATATCTTCGTATTTGCACATGTTTTCACTCTTGTTTCCTGAGCATTTTAGCTCGAATTTGTTGTTCATTGGCCTATTTTACGCTAGGTTGTGTTGTTTTGTCGTATTTCAGGTTCTAGCAAGTAAAGAGGTGCATAGGCGCAAGTTTCGGGTCATTTGGAGGTCAGGTGGCGATTCAAGAAGCAAATTACAGCCAGCCCCTGCCCATTTACCGGCGTAATTGCTCCTATTATGCCCGTAAATGCAATGCCGAGCCTAATTCTTCAGAATTCCTGTCGCAGAGAAAATTACGGGCAAGAGTCAAAGTAACTACGGTCGTAATTCCATAATTACTGGCAGTAATTGGGTAATTATGACCGTAATTCCCTTCCTCAGAGTTAAGTGAAACGCGCGTTTTGGGCGATTTACGGGCAGACCATGATTACGACCGTAATTCAGCCCGTATTTCGCCCAGAATCGGGGTTTTGAGGGAGATTGGATCAAAGGAGAGAGAATCGACTTTTTGGAGCAAAAACATAGTTTTAGAGAGAGACAGTGCGAAGAACAAACCCTAGGAGCTATTTGGAGTGGATTTCTCACCATTGAAGCCCAGATTGCATCTCCGGGAGTGAAGATTGACATCACAGAGCAGATTCTTCCCATTGTTATGAGTATGACTGCTTCGTATTATGTTTGCCTCTCTCTCTCTATGGAATAGAACTTTCTCTCACTTGGGTATGAAGAACCCTAGTTCCATGTGTTAGGGATCTTGATTGTAATGACTTGGGATTGTCATACTGTTTGATTTTAATCGATTGATGCATGATTCATTGAGTCAATTAAAGCCTTATCATCTTTTCTTGATTTCTGCTGCAACCTGAGATAGATAGAATCTAATTAGGTTGTTAGAGCTTCATCAATCGGTAGTGGTAGATTGGTTATACGAGAGTTAATCAATCTACTGCTTTGTACTGGAACCCAATTCCAGTAGTGGAGTTCTGTGCTTATTGCCTCAGCAGTCTATCCCGGTGAAGGTTAGTCACCTGCCGGTTAGCCTGCCTGAGAGGGCTTGGTCAGCTTAAGAGATTCTAAGCTACTGTCGGATCTTCCGCAGTTTAATCAACAGTAAATCAACCTAGGGTAATTACAACTGAGACTTAACTAAGGAGCTAGGGGGACTCATTACCGAGTGACTCTTCCTTTGCTTTAGAAAACCGAACCATTTCCTATTTTCTTACTGCTTTTAGTTAAAATCACAACCACTCAACTTAGTTTGCTAGATAACAGATATACACGGAGTAGGCAGTAGATCTAGACCCCCGGTTGACAATTAGAGCTTGCCTGTTACTGCATTTCCGGACTGCGATTACACTTGGTCGCAGTTTGGTGTTGTGTTTTAGCGTGTCAAGTATTTGGCGCCGTTGCCGGGGACCCTCTAGGTTATTGGAGAAACGTGAAAGTTTTTTACTCTAGCCTTTTCTTTATTGCATTTTCTCTCTTCCACCTGTGTGCCCTCATGGGTTGCTTTTGCTGATTGTGTGCAGGTAGTGCATGACCTGTAGCTAGTCGGGAGATTTACTACCATTAGACCAGGAGCTTGAACGGACCTGTAGGAACTTCAAGCGGGCTCTAAAGGCGCGATTGGCTGTTGAGGAGGCGCTAGCACAGCTGCAAATCGTCGACGAAGAAGAGATGAGTGACCCACTGGACCATGATGTGGTCCTTCCCGAGGAGCAAACCATGGGGTACTACTGGACCGCCAGAGCCGCGGACATGAGGTCGCCCATTCAGCACCCTCAAGTCCCAGCCAACAACTTTGAGGTGAGCACCTCGGTCATCACTATGTTGCGCGGCTCGGTAGTATTCCATGGCAAAGAGGGGGGGTGCCCCCGATCACATCTGAGGCGATTCCACGAGCTCATCGACGGAATCAAGATAAATGGGATCCTAGCCGATGCCATCCAGCTGAGGTACTTCCCATTCACTTTGGAGGGGCAGGCCAAGGAGTGGTTGGACACCAGGCCCCCTAGATCGATCACCACGTTCGCCAATCTGGCGGACAAGTTCCTCACTCGCTACCATTCCTCGTCCAAGACGGCGGACCTGCAGAAGCAAATCACCCACTTTGCTCAGGATGAACATGAGACCATCCGGGATGTTTGGGAAAGATACACCAGTCTTTTCCTCAAGTGTCCCAACCATGGTTTTACTGACGCCTTCAAGGTGGACACCTTCATGGTGTTAAGCATCAGGTGTCGGTGGCTTACCATCCCCAGTCAAATGGGCAAGCCGAGCTGACGAACCGGGAGCTTAAACGGATAATTGAAAAGACGGTGGATCAGTCCCGCAAGGATTGGTCCACCAAGCTCGATGATGCTCTTTGGGCATATAGGACGACCTATAAAAACCCGATTGGCACTTCCCCCTATAGGCTTGTCTATGGGAAGGCGTGTCATTTGCCAGTAGAGCTAGAGCATAAGGCCTTCTGGGCCCTTAAGCTGCTAAACCTGGATTTGAGTGTTGCAGGTACTGAATGTAAGTTACAGCAACTGGAGTTGGAGGAATGGCGTTACCACGCCTACGAGAACACCATGCTCTACAAAGAGTGAACCAAGCGTCTCCACGACGCTCGGTTGAGGGGCCCGGAGGATTTTTAGGTAGGTGATCGTGTTCTGCTCTTCAATGCACGCCTGAAACTCTTCACAGGCAAGCTACGTTCGAGGTGGTCGGGACCATTCACGGTCACCCAAGTATTCCCGCACGGGGCGGTGAGATCAGCAATGCTCAAACTGAGCCATTCAAGGTCCCAAGTACAATTTTAGGAGGTGGCCATTCAAGGTGAATGGCCACCTCCTAAAATTGTACTTGGGAGGTGTTGTCGAGCGCGCAGAGCTGCTGATCAAGCTCGAGGATCCTTAGTTCCTCTACTGGGGTCCAGCTAAAAGACGATAAAGAAGCGCTTGTGGAGAGGAAACCCCACCGCGGTTTGCATTTCTGTTTTTTTTTTTCATTTCGTTTTTGTCGGTTTTTGAGTCTGTCTGAAGTCTTTCTGGAATGTTTTTCGTGTCTCGGATGGTCTGTTTTTGTCTATGGTAGTGTCTATTTTCGAGCCGGGGCACGAATGGTTTTGGATGTTCGAAATTGCGGTTTAAAAATTGGAGAAAAGGGCTCTCGGCAGTGTAATTACGGGCAAGGGGGGACCAATTACGGTCGTATTTTTCATGCCCGCTGCCCGTAATTGAGCCATAAGAGGAGAATAGCCTCGGCATTGCAATTATGGGCAGGATCAGACCAATTACGGTCGTAATCCTGCCCGTAATTAGCACAGGGGGGATGTTGCTCGCGGCATTGCAATTACGGGCTGATAAGGAGAAATTACGGTCGTAATTCTGCCCGTAATTGCCCCCTGACAGATAAAAAACAGGCGCAGCCCGTAAATCCCCTCTCTCTCCTCATTTTTTCTGGTGGCCCCCTCTCTCCTTCACCGAAAAATCGCTCTCTCTTCTTCTCAGGTGGTTTTCCGGCCATAACTCCCTCACCGGAGCTCCAAATTAAAATCCGAAACCACTCCTGTGCTACTCTCGTCGGTGCGCACAAGCCTATACCAATGGGGTCGAGTTTGACGATGGTTTGGGTCGCCGAAAACCGTGACTCTCGGTGATCTTCCGACCCTATCTCCCTCCTCCGACCTTCAATCGAAAAACTGCGACAACCACTGCGTTCCTGGCATCTGGGCCCTCATTCCCTAAAGTTTTGGGTCATTTTGGCGGTGGTGAAGTCGCCGGCGACGAAACTCGGGCGATCCTCCCGCGAGTTTCCCGGCGATTGTCGTTGAGTCTCACTCTTCCCTCACCTTCCCCGTGATACCTTCTTGTGCCTCCAGGTGTGCTTCTATATTTTTACTTGTGAATTTTGGAGGATTGATATTACGGGTTTAAGTAAGGGAATTCGTGGATTGGGTTGTGCTTGAATGAATTCGGTAGGCCTACGGTATTGCATGCTTCGTTTGTTACTACTTTGGTTGGCCTACCGGGCAACATGTATTTGTGATTGTCCCACTTATAGCCTAATTTGTTGTCCGAGTTTATTATCCAAGGGCTCCAAGTGCGTTTGATCTTGTGTGGATGTTGAATGATTTTGAATGTTTCTCCTCCCTTGGGGCCTAGTCCACTGTCTGAATTTTATGATTCGAGGGCCCCAGGTACGGATGATTGTGTACTCACTATTGACAAATTTTCATGTATGTTGTTGTGTTTTTGTTGCTGTTTGGCTGCAGGACCATGAAAACTTACCTGAACATGCTCGACGTCGACCAGAGGAAGACTCTGCGGGACATCCGACGCCGCAAAGTCATTGAGCACCATTACCTCGATTTTGAGGTCTGTGAGGAGCTGGGTGCTCCCGAGGCAATGGAGGCTGCCATCCGTGCTTACTCTTGGCACCGCCTCCTCTGC
Organism: Linum tenue; assembly: GCA_946122785.1. Lineage (NCBI taxonomy): Eukaryota > Viridiplantae > Streptophyta > Magnoliopsida > Malpighiales > Linaceae > Linum > Linum tenue. The sequence goes on from CAMGYJ010000009.1 coordinate 16,655,860, forward strand.
CTCGCTGAGCCGATTTATCAGGAGCTCCTCTGGGACTTCTATGCCACCTTTGTGCACTTCCAGACCCACGCGGGCGCTCACAGCAACGCCATTCAGTTCCAACTTGGTGGGGAGTCTTATTCCCTCAGCTATGATGACTTCGGCCAGGCACTGGGGCTCCTTCCACCATTCGCCTGCCACCTGGTCATCGAACAGAAGGACTATCCCATCTTTTGGGACCAGCGTTTCTTCGAGAGGATCTGCCTCCCGGAGTTCGCGGGCGCTGTGTTCACACCGAGCTACACCACTGCTACTCAGCTGCGCCCAGAGTGGCGCATCCTCAACCAGTTGTTGGGGAAATCTTACACCCCCAGCGGTGGCTCAGCCAGTCATCTTCAGCTCCGCACCTTGCACTGCCTGCACTCCATCAGCCAGGAGGAAGACAATCTCCATTTGGCCTCTCTCATCGCCAGGACCGTCACCAAGGCTTCTCGCTGTGTCGTGCTCTGGCTTGTGGGCCGGTGGTCACTGCCCTGGCTCGGTACTTCAACATCGACCTCTCCGGGTTCACTGTCATCCTGCCACTGACACCCTTCTCCAGGGAAACCCTTTGGCGCCAGCTGATACTGGAGCGCGACGGGGATGTGACCTAGATCCGGGGACTTCCTCGCCCTGTTCCTCGTGCACCAGAGGGCGAGGATCCCCCCGAGGCGAGCGATGCTGCCACTCGTCGGACCACACCTTCTGCAGCTGGCGCATCCACTTCCGCAGCCGGCCCGTCTGCTGCTGCTCCCACCTCCTACATTGCTGAGCAGCTGGTAGTCATTTCTTGCTAGAACGAGCAGATCCTTGCTGGCCAGGAGCACATCAACGCCCGACTCGACCGTGAGCGCGAAGGTCGCCGCCGCATTATTTCGGCTCAGCATTACATGATGAGATACTGGGACATGGACCCTGCTGCTGTTAGCTACCCTTGGGAGGCTTCTTCGAGGCATGAGGATTTCTACCTGCCTCCAGCTGGCGACGGAGGCGATGAGAACTAAGCTGGCTCTGCCTGCTGACCCATCGAATTGGGCTCTGCATTTGTCTTTCTTTCCAGACTAAGACTCTATATTGTGTTTCCTTTTCTCTTGTCTTGTTTATTTGGATTGTAGACTTGGAACTATGGTTTCTTTCACCCAATGTGTGTTTGTTTTGCTGACTCTAACTCTGTACCCGTTGGACTGGTCCTTGTCCAGTCCTCTGCTATTGACTGGTCCGCCCTCTAGTCACCGTTCCTGACCACTTTTTCACGGTAACATCGTTCCTCTTCCCTCTGCTCCATTGAGGACACTGCCACATTTAAGTGTGAGGGGGGTTCTTTGTATTCATTGGAACGTATATATGTGTGCTTGGAGCCTAGTCCGCTGTCCAAATCTCGAGATTTGAGGGCTCCAAGCACTGCTGTTTGCTTGATCATATTGGCACTGTTGAGTTAATTGGTGAATATTATGGATTTTGACTTAATGCATGACAACTGGAGTGTAACTAGGACAACCTATAATGATGACTGAGACGTGCAGTAGAATTGTGAGGGGTTCAGTTTTTCAACTGTTTGCTTACCAACTGTGACTTGGATTGATCACTTGCTCTTGACAGTCGTGTATGCATCTAGCTCAGGGAATCAGAATGAGAGATAGAGCATATAGGTAGCCATGTGAGATTTGAGCCTGCTCGTTTCTTTCTTATACGATAGTTACCTCTTCCATGATGTGTAGCATTCACGTTGTCATTAGCTAAGATGATGGAGGCATAGTATTAGCCCGCGACCAAATTGACTGTCCTGATGTGTCATACGCCCTAGTCAGCCCTTTTGAGCCGTGTGTTATCCTTTCTTTTGGTCTACAATGGAAAATCACCCTTTTGCATCTCTTAGAAGGTTCCACGGAGTGGTTTTACAAGCTCTCTGTTGATTTTGTTAAATATAATGTGAGGGTTGGAGGTAGTTCTTAAAAAGTTGGGCATGTGTTTGAAAAATGTGCATAGGTGGTGGTTCTCTCAAGAAATGGAAAAAAAAAGATGAATGAAAGCAAAAGAGAGCCACCACAAAAAATCTGAATAGTGCCCATTAAGTAGTGTTTCTTATCAGTGTGGCTTGGAAATACTAGCATTTATGTGACCTCCTTCACTCTTGTGCTCTAAAGAATGTGAGTAATGCAGAATGGCAGAAAGAAAGTAAGTGGTTTGATTGACTGTGATTGTGTTGGGTTTGGAATTGTGGAACCTTGTGCTATGAATACTTCCACCACCTAAAAGGCCTTTTCCCCATGTCCAAGACCCTAGCCATTCATCTGAACCTATGTCTAAGACCTCCTGATTAGTTAGTGGTGACACCCCATATGTGAACTCTAGCATTTAGAGGCTGCCTTCATGGTGAAGAGACGTTAGGGATTGAGAGAATAAGCATGCGCATTTTTTACATCAAATTGTCCTGACCCCACTGGTTGAGAGTGAGCGATTCATTTTCTCATATTATCTATACTCTTTACCCCGGTGAGGACCTAGATTGCTCGGTCTCAATTCTGATATCTTGAGTTTTGTGCATGAGGTCACTGTCTTGAGTAAGTGGTTGAGTCAAGTCTATGTTGGTTGATGAATAGAAGGGAGACTCCCCCTTTACTCGATTTTGCTGCACTCGAATGTCCTCTGTGGTGGTTGTCCATGTGTTGATGTTTGAAAGCCAGTATGATTCCCGTGTTTCGTGCCTATGTGATATGTCCCAAAAGGGTTGCATGATTGAGATGTTTCGAGCTTACCTTGTATCTGACTTGGTTTGCTTGGGGACAAGCAAATGTTTAAGTGTGGGGGAATTTGATAGCGTCGTATTTGCACATGTTTTCACTCTTGTTTCCTGACCATTTTAGCTCGAATTTGTTGTTCCTTGGCCTATTTTACGCTAGGTTGTGTTGTTTTGTCAGTATTTCAGGTCCTAGCAAGTAAAGAGGTGCATAGGCGCAAGTTTCGGGTCATTTGGAGGTCAGGTGGCGATTCAAGAAGCAAATTACGGGCATCCCCTGCCCATTTACGGGCGTAATTGCTCCTGTCATGCCCGTAGATGCAATGCCGAGCCTAATTCTTCAGAATTCCTGTGGCAGAGAAAATTACGGGCAAGAGTCAAAGTAACTGCGGTCGTAATTCCATAATTACTGGCAGTAATTGGGTAATTACGACCTTAATTCCCTTCCTCATAATTAAGTGAAACGCGTGTTTTGGGAGATTTACGGGCAGACCATGATTACAACCGTAATTCAGCCCGTATTTCGCCCAGAATCGGGTTTTTGAGGCAAATTCGAGCCAAATGAGAGGGAATCAACTTTTTGGAGCAAAAACAGAGTTTTAGAGAGAGAAAGTGCGAAGAACAAACCCTAGAGCTATTTGGAGTGGATTTCTCACCATTGAAGCCCAGATTGCATCCCCAGGAGTGAAGATTGACATCCTAGAGCAGATTCTTCCCATTGTTATGAGTATGACTGCTTTGTATTTTGTTTCCCTCTCTCTCTATGGAGTAGAACTTTCTCTCACTTGGGTATGAAGAACCCTAGTTCCATTTGTTAGGGATCTTGATTGTAATGACTTGGGATTGTCATACTGTTTGATTTTAATCGATTGATGCGTGATTCAGTGAGTCAATTAAAGCCTGATCATCTTTTCTTGATTTCTGCTGCAACCTGAGATAGATAGAATCTGATTAGGTTGTTAGAGCTTCATCAATCGGTAGTGGTAGATTGGTTATACGAGAGTTAATCAATCTACTGCTTTTATACTGGAACCCAATTCCAGTAGTGGAGTTCTGTGCTTATTGTCTCAGCAGTCTATCCCGGTGAAGGTTAGTCGCATGCCGGTTAGCCTGCCTGAGAGGGCTTGGTTAGCTTAAGAGATTCTAAACTACTGTCGGGATCTTCCGCAGTTTAATCAACAGTAAATCAACCCAGGGTTAATTACAACTGAGACCTAACTAAGAGCTAGGGGGACTCATTCCCGAGTGACTCTTCCTTTGCTTTAGAAAACTGAACCATTTCATGCTTTCTTACTGCTTTTAGTTAAAATCACAACCACTCAACTTAGTTTGCTAGATAACATATATACACGGAGTAGGCAGTTGATCTAGACCCAGGGTTGACAATTAGAGCTTGCCTGTTACTGCATTTCAGGACTGCGATTACACTTGGTCGCAGTTTGGTGTTGTGTTTTAGTGTGTCACGGTACCAACTGCATATCATATGGTATCTTCTTCGTTTTTAATTTCTTTTAGAAAAAAATTTGCACAAAAATAACAAGTTCATCATGATCTATTGGATCTATAAATTTCTGGGTGAACAAAATGCAGGACCAAAAATACCACACAATACCACTCTGGTACGGGGTGGTATCTTGTGGTACACAATATTAAAAGTCGGTAAATGACAGTTAATATACTTCTACTATCATGTATTCAACCATCCTACAGTGGTACGCTTTTCAAACCATATGTATGCTCTTATTTCAATACCAGTCAATACCATATGGTATAGACTGGTAAAAAATGGCTCAATTTTTTTGTTCAAAAAATATATCAAGTGGATATCATTTTGAAGAGCACAATTAATTTGATACTAACTGTGCAAAAAAATTAAATTTCAACTTAAAACGAGTGGGAAATTGTTCGTTAAAGATTAATGGGGGAAATTAAAGGCTTTTCCGGAGAGAGAATGGACACTGATGTAGCAGATGGTGATTAGGTTATGCATGGTTGTTGACCAGAAGGTTATTAACCGGATCTTCTCCCGCGTGAAAATGTGGTTTACAAGTAACTGCAAAACATAATACATAAGAATTTGCACTATCATCTTTAACATTTTGGTTCATCTGTATCTAGATTTAAGGTCACAATTACATATTCAATTTCTAAGATAAGAAAAAAATGGTTAAAATATAAAGTAGATGAATACCAAAGTGAGAGGTTAGTTATGAATGGTGTACTGGTATAGGATGTGAAGGGGTTGGGGTGGATTTGGTTTTCTTGTATAACATTCTTGAATCACTGTTATAAAATCGTAATTATTTCCAAAATCAAAAGTAAGCAGGAATGTAATATGGCATACCCGTATCCGTATGCGGTTTCTGGAGAAGTTCATCTGCACTATCTCGGATAATTATATACAAAGTTCTTGATAAAAGCTGGAAATTTTCTTAAAATGTAGATATTGCTTTTAAGTTTTGTTCATAGACACTATTTATAAAAATTGCAGGAAAATGAGCAAATCTTTTGTCTACAGGATAATTATAATTGAGGAATATGGATGAGCAAAATCTTGAAATGAGTGATTCTAAATCATAATTATAGTACATATTTGAGGGGCTTCAGTGCGGATATATAAAATATAAAAATCGTTCCAAATAGGCTATCACCTTATCGAGTTCGGAGAACCCCACTCAAAAAAACTGACAGTTATATATCACCAACAAATTTATTTGAATTTCGATCGGATACCATGATGGATTATTTGTAACAGCTGTTAATATTATTATATATTATTATAAGTTATGAGGTTCGAACAAAAAATGAATAACAATGAGGTGTAGTACGTAGTCAACACAGAAAACACCCTTCAACGTCGTTTGCCGAGTGGCAAGGGGACAGGAGACTTGTCCATGTTGGTGGTCCAATCTTTGACTTGCGCGAGGCCTAATTTTTAAAACTATCGTGGCCCCAACCAGTTGGTCAGATGAAAGTGAGTTATAAAATTTAGTATATAATGGAGTGTATAATTTATTGTTGTATAATTTTTTTGGAAACATGTAATAAAGATAGTAAATTTTAGTAGAAAAGAGACATGGATGATGCAACGAATCAAAAAAACAGCCTTATGAACAAAGTTCGAGTACCTGTTACCTTGTGAAACAGTATTATATTCTGGTAATATGACAAGGTGGAGTAAATTTGACAGAAACTGAATAAAAATCGCCTATAAAGTACACTATAATTTAATCATAAGGATATCAAATAATTACATAATATATATTTGAAATTAAAAATTGGACTAATCTGATTGGTCGAGGTCGAACCATTTAATAACTTTAAAATCCATTATATTTTAGCGACTAAGATATAAAATAATAGCATAATATATGTTTACTAGAGAAATAGCATGTTTTAGGATGGCAAACCCATTATGTTCATTTGTTTTACTTGATGGTCAAATCCCGTATGGGTCAAGCCCATTCAACTCTTTAATTTTATCTATGGTTAGCGGTTAGCCCATTAGAATCCATGCATTAGTTTATTGTTAATTTTTTCTTTTTGGCAATAAAAAAGGAGTATTGTTTTGTCATTTCATATATATCTTACCAACACCGAGAAATAAAATGGCTTAAAGAAAACCCTATATCCCCTAAAAAAAGTTGCTCAGGCTCACCGGCTCATGGTTCACTTCTCTCTCTTTGATCTCAATTATATCCGTCGGTAGCCACTTCTCCCCATCCCTATTTTCCTGCCGTTAATTTTAGCTCTGCAAAACATTTTCCCTCCACTGTCATCCTCCCCCCGAACCTCAATTTCAACTCCCCCTCTCGGTCTCTGTTTTTTCATTTATTAATCTTCCCTTCTCTTATTACTTGTTTAAACCCCCTCTTTGTATATCTCGACACTAGTTTAACGAAGAAGAAGAGAAAGCCACCAATCTTCAATAATACTGTATTGTTACAGTGAAGCGATATTGTGGATTTTAAAAAAAAAACTCTAGAGAGAAGCAAAAGGAATAAAAATCGTTCTATTCTTCTCTCTCCTTTTATCTCTTCTCTCTAACCTCCCTAGGGTTTCCGCGATGGTGGCCTCGTCGTCGGAATCTGCTCCTGATGACGGGAAAGGGATCCGGGGGGAGCACTTGGGCTCAACTGTTTGAGGTTCCTCAGGAGAATCGGATGAAATTTTGTTCTCCGGAGCGAGTGAATGATGACTTTCGTATTCCGTGAGAAGTGAAGAAAAAAGAGGAAGAACGCTGGCGTGATTGCCTCATCGGGCAGTTCGTTGGTGCTCAACCAAAGGTGGCTCAGCTTCAGACTTGGGCTACTGCAATTTGGGGGGGGGGGGGGACGGTGCTGTTCGCGTCTCGCGATTCGGGTCTAGGATGTTTGTTTTCCAATTCCCATCTTCGTCAATGAGCAAGTGGGTATTCAGGTCGGGGCCCTGGCACTATCAAGGTAACCAGCTATACCTTCGGAAGTGGACTCCAGGCATTCAGCCAGTGACTCCGTGGTTGAATCGCTTCCTATCTGGGTAACACTTGGGGGGATCCCGTTGGAATATCATTCAATTGATGGTCTGGAGTGGATTGCAAGTACTCTAGGACCGCCTCTCTGTATGGACAAAGCTACCAGGATGGGGAGTCAGCTGGGGTTCGCAAAAGTTTGTGTGGATCTCTCAGCAGACTGTGATTTCCACCTAAGGTATGGCTCTTACCCTGATGATGATCCGGGTTTTGAGGTCTCTATTGAATACTTGAACCTGCCCAGGGTGTGCCCCAGTTGTCAAGTTTATGGGCAATGACTGTTCTATTTTGGCAAACAGTAATAAGAAATGGGTTATTAAGGGTGAACATAGGGCTCCTTCTGAATCTGCCAAAACTGGTTAGCGAGAAGGAAGTTGTTTCTGGTGGTTTCTGAAGTTTCTTTGGAGCCTCAGGCTGAAGTGTTTGATGGTGCTAATGTTGTTAACTGGTCTGTAAGGGGAAGGAGGTGGATATGAGTGATCAGGAAGCACAGGTTCCCCTGTTGTTGGGAATGTGGCTTCTAGCTTTATTGATATAGTTCTTGGGTCATCGGTTCAGGTTGGGATTCCTAGCCAGTTGCTGCAACAGCCTTTTGGGTTTATCTCGCCAGAGTTGGGGAGGGTAGCCTTTCAGTCACCCACTGAAGCACAAGTGAGGGAGCCCAATCCTTGGATTGTGGTGGGCAGTGCTAAACAGAAGCCTTCTACTCCTCTTATTGCTCCAATTCTCCCTCGTAAAGGAGGGAGAGCTGGTAAGAAAAGATGAAAATTCTCACTTGGAATGTCGGGGGTTTAATGACCCGGACAAGAATAAAGCTGTTAGACAGCTAGTAAATAAATATGATATAGATATCTTAGTTATACTAGAGCCTAGAGTTAGACATAATATGGCTGAGGAAATGATAAATAAAAGGTTTCCTGGTTGGGAGTTTAAGGTGGCTAATAATGGTAGTGGTTTGGGGAAGTTATGGTTATTGTGAAAGCCTGATGTTCTGCTCACAGTTTTGCATAAGACAGACCAATTCATTCATATTATAGTTCCCACTGGTGTTCCTTTTTTCCTCTCGGTGGTTTATGCTTCTAATGAGGAACAGGGTAGAAGGGTCCTCTATAGTGACTTGAAAGGTTTCAAAGTTGGTTCAGCCCCCTGGGCAGTGTTTGGAGATTTTAATGCTATTGGGGATATCAGTGAGGCTTCAAATTCACCCAACTTCTCTAGTAGTATGGCTGATTTTAGACAGTGGCAATATGACTGTGAGCTTGAGGAGCACAAGGCGTCTGGTCCGTGGTTTACATGGATTGGCAATCCAATTGCTAGGAGGCTGGATAGGGTATTTGTTAATGTCAAATGGCTTGGGGATCTTGTGTCGAGTACTGTTGAGTTACTTGATCCTTCAGTATCAGATCGTTGTCCAATCTATCTGAATATTGATACTTCTGTTAAGCCTCTGCCTAAACTCTTTAAATTCTTCAAGTTCTGGATCAAGCACCCTAGATTCCTTGATTTGGTGAAGGAGGCCTGGTCAATGCAAGTGGATGGGTCACCTTTGGTTTGTGTTTGTAAGAAGCTAAAAATTCTCAAGGGACTTCTGAAGAGGTTGAACAAAGATGTCTACTCTGACTTGAGTGAAAGAGTCTGTTTGAAGGAAAGTGAATTGATGGGGGCTCAGGCTGAGGCTCTCATAACACCTACTGCTGATACCTTTGTAGAGGTCAAGGAGTTAAAAGAAGCTGAGGAATCCTTTTTCAGACAAAAGTCTCAGGAAATCTGGCTCAAGGAGGGTGGTTCTAATACCCCCTATTTTCATAACTTTGTTAAGAGTAGGCAAAAGAGGAATATGATCAGATCTTTGCTTGATGAATCTGGGTCTAGGGTTACGGATACTGATGGGATGTCTAAGATTGCTGAAGGCTTTTATAGAAGTTATTGGGGGAACAGGACAAAGAAGTGGTCCCTCCTTAAGTTGCTCAGTTAAAGTTCATATTGTTGAAAACTCTGTCCCCTGATCAGGGGGTGGAGCTCTATTGCCCTGTAACTGCAGAGGAAATTAGATCAACTATGTTTGGTTTCCATGGTGAGAAAGCCCCTGGGCCTGATGGCTTTTCTGCCTGTTTCTTCCAAGCTGCCTGGAGTGTTATTGGTGAGGAGGTAACTAATGCAATCCTTTACTGTTTCCATGTGTCCAGTATTCCTGTGAGCATTAATTCAACCCTGCTTGCCCTTATTCCTAAGGTCCAGAACCCTGAGGAAATGAAAATTTTTAGACCTATTTCCTGTTTCAATGTTCTCTATAAGTGTATGGCCAAAATCTTAGCTACCAGACTTAGTACTGTTATGCCTAGTATCATAAGTGAATCCCAGACTGCTTTTGGGTATGGTTATTGGGGAGAATATCCTTCTTGCTCATGAATTGGTCCAGAAGTATGGTAGGAAGAACATTTCACCTAGATCTTTAGTAAAGGTGGATCTTATGAAGGCCTTTGATTCTGTTGACTGGGGGTTTCTCTTTAATGTTTTGCAAGCCATGGGGATCCCTGAAAAGTTCTTGAAATGGTTAAGAATGTGTGTTACAACACCTAGGCTAAGTATTGGGTTTAATGGTGGATCAGTTGGGTACTTCCCTGCCAAGAAGGGTCTGAGGCAGGGTGATCCTCTTTCACCTTATCTGTTTGCAGTAGCTATGAAAATCTTCTCTTGTCTTATGAATGAGGCAGTTAAACAAGACTTAATGTCTTTCCACCCTATGTGTAAAAGGCTAAAACTAACTCACCTATGTTTGCTGATGACCTTCTATTATTCTCTGATGGGTCTAACCTGGGGATTCCGTGCATTAAAAAAGTCTTGTCTGCATTTAGAAGAATGTCTGGCCTCCAATCAAATCCTGCTAAATGTGAGTTATAATGTGGAGGGATAAGTGATCAATGGAAAGAGGCAATGGCCTGTTACTCTGGGTATAAGTTGGGGGTACTTCCTGTTAGATACCTAGGTCTTCCCTTGTTGGCTGGGAAGCTTACAATTGCTGACTGTCCTCCACTGGTGGATAAAGTAACTAGAAAAATCACCAGTTGGAAATCCAAAACCTTGACATATGCGGGTGATAGACCGATAATTATACATATTTTCACCCCTATTCTGGAGCCGTTTGTGCTGAGGAATCTCGTGTTTTAAGCCGATTTTACGCCAGGTTGTGTTTGTGTCATATTTCAGGTCCCGGCGTTGGAATCGAGGCGGAGAAACGAGTTCTGGGTCGAAAGGAGCCGAGTTGGGACTAAGGGGGCTGCAGGAGGAAAATACCCGGTCGGATGGCAAAATCCCCGACCGGGTATTTATCGTTTTTGGCACCCGTGAGAAACAGAAGGGGGCCCGGGCGAAGGCCTTAAATCCCCGGTCGGGGATTTTGGTGGTAGACCGGGGATTTTTGCCTTTAGTGGAACGGTGCGTTTCACAATACCCGGTCGAACCATAAAATACCCGACCGGGTATTTTGACCGGGTATCGCGACCAGGCAGCTGATAAAAGAGGAAGAAGGCCAATTTTCAAAGGGTTCCGAGTTTTTGAGAGAGAAACCGATACCTAGAGAGAGAAAGCGTCGAACCAGAGTTCTCAAGCGCCATAGATCGATCTTCAACACCATTGGAGCCCGTCTTGAGCTTGGAGAAGTGCGATTAAACGTCCAGAAGCAGGAATCCAACTTCACAGTATGATTTCCGTGTCTGAATCTGCTTTTGCTTCTTTCTCTATGGAGTAGTTTCCCCATTCATCTGGGTATGGAGAAACCTAGATTTGTATGCTAGGTCTGATTGTATGAACCCAAGTACAGAGTTTGTGAATTGATTATATTCGATTGAGGTTTGAATGATTGAATGACTTGAATCCTGATCAAATTCCTGTTATTTCTGCTTTAACCTAGAATGATAATATCTGCCTAGGTTGATAGAGTATCCTTAATCGAAGGTAGTGAATTGGTGACTTTAGTCGAGGAGCCAGTTCACTATTCTGTACCGAATTCCATTCGGTAGTGGAGGTTTTGTTCATAGGGCCTCAATCTGTTTACTCCGGTGGAGGTTAGTC
>CAMGYJ010000009.1:19201983-19235289 GCA_946122785.1 Linum tenue
TCCAGAGTGAATGGGAAGTACCTCAGCTGGATGGCATCTGCTGGTACCCCATTGATCTTGATTCCATCGATGAGCTCGTGGAATCGCCTGAGATGTGATCGAGGGCACTCTCCCTCCTTACCACGGAACACTACTGAACCGCGCAGCATGGTGATCACGGAGGTGCTCACCTCAAAGTTGTTGGCTGGGACCTGAGGGTGTTGAATAGGTGACCTCATGTCCGCAGCCCTAGCGGTCCAGTAGGATCCCATGGTCTGCTCCCCGGGGATCACATTGTTGTTCTGCGGATCACCCATCTCGCCTTCTTCTTCTTCTCCGATCTGTAGCTGTGACAGCGCCTTCTCCGCAGCCAGTCGCGCCTTTAGAACCCGCTTGGAGTTCCTGCAGGTTCGTTCAAGCTCCTGGTCAAGTGGTAGTAGATCTCCCGACTGGCTACGGGTCATGCACTACCTGCACACACTCAGAAGAAACAACCCGTGAAGGCACACAGGTGGAAGAAAGAAAATGCAGAAAATAAAAAGCTAGAGTAACAAATTATCACGTTTCTCCAATAACCTAGAGGTTCCCCGGCAACGGCGCCAAAAACTTGACACGCTAAAACACAACACCTAACAATGGCCAAGTGCAACCAATGAAAGGGACTGCAGTATAGGCAAGTTTAATTATCAACCCGGGGTCTAGATCTACTGCTTACTCCGTGATTCTCTATTATCTAGCAAACTAAGTCGAGTGATTGTTGTGAAAAGTAAAAGCAACAAGAAAGCAGTAAATTGTTCGGGTTTCTAAAGCAGGCAAGAGTCACTCGGGATTGAGTCCCCCTAGCCCCTTAGTTAGGTTCAATTGCAATTCCCTGGGTTGATTTACTGTTGATTAGACTGCGGAAGATCCGACAGTAGCTTGGAATCTCTTAAGCTGACCAAGCCCTCTCAGTCTAACTACCCGGCAGACGACTAGTCTTCACTGGGATAGAAAGCTGAGGCTATGAACACAGAACTCCACTACTGGCGCCAAGAACACCAGTACAAAGCAGTCAACTGGCTAACTCTCGTATAGCCAATCTCCTACTATCGAATGAAGAGGCTCTAACAACCTAATCAGATTCTATCTATCTCAGGTTGAAGCAGAAATTGAGACAAGCTGATCAGACTCAAATCAATTCATGAAACATGCGTCATTCGATTAAAATCAAGCAGTAATATCATCCCAAGTCATTACAATCAAATCCCTAACACAAGGAACTAGGGTTCTTCATACCCAAGTGAGAGAAGGGTTCTACTCCATAGAGAGAGAAGAGAAAACAAGAATCGGATTAGTCATACTCATAACGATGAGGATAATCTGCTCCGGGACGATGATTTCCACTCCTATGACGATCTCCAAGCTCGATTCGATGAAATCCAGCTCTTAGACGGCTTCTAGGATGAGTTCTTCGCACTTTCTCTCTCTAGGGCTCTGTTTTTGCTCTCAAAACACGATTCTCTCACTTTTGGCTCGAATTAGGCTTTAAAACCGACTTTCCCGAGTTGCACGGCCAGGTGCACGGCCGTGCACAACACAATTCTGGCCGTGCACCCTCAAAACGCGCCGTTTCACTAAGTTATGTCTTCGTCCATCTTGCACGGCCAGGCGCACGGCCGTGCAAGCTTCAAGCCTGCCCGTGCATGGCCTCGACATGAGGTGCACGGCCAAATGGCTCAAGTGCACGGCCGTGCAGCCTCTTGGTCTGCCCGTGCACTCCCCAAACAGCTCGCCCTTCGTCCGTTCTGCGTCCAATCGACCCCAGACTCGCTCCTAAGCCTTCATTCACGTACTAGGACCTAAAATAACACAAGCAAGCACAACCTAGCGTGAAATCGGCCTAAAACACGAGTATCAACACCTCAAACGGTGTAAGTATGAGGGTAAAAACATGTGTAAATGACGGTCTATCAGGCGCACTCTCATTGTAGAGTCCTACGGGATGATGGAGATGCAGATCGACTAGTTGACTCCGCATCGGTAAGATTTGACCACTAGATCGTTACTCTATTATAAATATACTTAGCGTGAAACTAACAATTGTTTTTTTTTTGTGCAGCGTGCTCGCGACCTTTTGTACACGTTTGCACCTGATGTTCGAGCAGCAGCAGGGACCGAGGAGGGGTTTCTTGAGCATTCTCGACCGAGGATGTGTGGACTGAGTATTGGGTCTCTCAGGGACTCCCCCCTCCAGGGGATTTTTAGTTGTTTTGATGTTTGGATCATTTATGATTTCTACTATTTGTGTTTAGATCGGATGTTTATGTTTATACGGCATGTTTGCATATTTATGTTTAGATCGGATGTTTGACTACTTATGTATGTTTGGATCGGATGTTTATGTTTAGACTGCATGTTTCCATGTTTATGTTTAGATCGGATGTTTGACTACTTATGTTTGGATCGGATGTTTGCACACTCATGATTAAAACATGAGGGTAGATAATGAAATCCATAAGTTCATGATGATAATGAAATCCATAATGAAATCCATAAGTTCATAATGACACTAGGGCCATTTAAAATACAACTAGAAAAACAACAACATATAAATACAACACTATGCATTTCTCCTACCCCTACCCCTTCCCCTAGCTCTTCGGGGGTCTCCTTGCCTGGCTCGCTGCCGACCACCAAGACTCGCAAACAAATTTTGTCCAACCTCGAGAATAGCTCTCCACTCCGCCACATTAGGATTTGCTAGCCCATGCCAAATTGGATGCAGAGGGGGTATGGGAAACTGATCCTGGTTGAAGTACAATCGAATGTAGTGGTTGTTCACATAGTGCAGTGATAAGAACATGGTTGGTGGCAAAGTACCTGGGTCCGCATCAATAGGCAATACAGTATAGGCATCATCGTAGCGGTTGGGTAGTGGACGGTTTGCATTATTGACATCATACACCTGGTATGAGAAGACCATGACTGCGATGTTGTAGATGGTGGCAAACACGAACAAGTCCCCAGAATCCATCCATCGCCCCGGTGGTGCGGAACCCGCCTCGAGCCAATTGTGGGTCAATGTGAGCTAGTGGACCACCATTATACAAGTTCTCGTACTTCCAGAAATGTTGTTGGATTTCTTGGACAATAGTCAATCTCATGAGCATATAGTGACTATCATCCCCATAAATACAATGAGAAAGTGCCCTAAAACCACAATGGTCGTCTGGACTAGGGTTGAAATCGCCTACCAGCAAGGTCGAACAAACTCTGGAAAAAGCTCATCGATGTAAGGGTAAGAATATTGCCCTGGGGGCTCTGGGATGAGTAATCTACAAAAATATACCAAACGGTCAAAATTACTTGGACAAAATTTACAAACATAAACCAATTACTACTAGATGGACTATACTATTAAACCAATTACTCACTTGTATCATGCTCGTCGGATTCACCTCCACTCGATCGGGATCTGCCTCCACTTGATTGGGATCTACCTCCACTCGATCGGGATCTGCCTCCACTCGAACCAGGCCTAGTACTCCTCGAACAAGACCGCTCATAATATGAACGAATGCAACTGGTGCTTGTTCGAGGCCGTCCTCTCGGATTCTCATTCACTTCCGGTTCCCCCAGGAACAGAAGCAAGCAGACCACCTTCTTTGTCTGTCACAATGACATTCGGAACCGTATCACCGAGCAACCCTTTAATACATCGCAGAAGCCACTCATATGTTTCTTTTGTTTCCTGCTTAATAATTGCACATGCAATGTTGAAATTCTTCTTGACTGGAGTAACCCCAATAATCTCAACCCATGGCCAGCCGTACCTGTTGGTCTTGTAGGTCGAGCCAATGAGGATGACGTACGGCCATGCATGCAACATCTGAATGGACGTCGGGTGCGCAATAAACAGATTAGTGAGCACATTATTAGAGTCCTTTTGCAAACAGATATGGTACCCACGCTGTTCAACTCCGTGAAGCGCAAACTGTATCGCATCCATTTCACCCATCTCATCCAATCTTGTCTTGTAATTTCTGTTGTACATCTGTTTGATATCATGATGCACACCCCCTTCAGTATTGAGTGTCGTCTTCTGCTGATTTGGTCTCACCCCCACCTTCCTCATTAATCTTAACCTCTCTTTTTCAGCCTCACTAAACTGTTTGTTGTGTCAGTGATGTTCTGGATACAACACCTTTTCATGGTTGTGAAACCCTCTATTAGCTCCGGTTACACGACTTGTCACTCCCACTATGACCCATGTGTTTGGACCATTCTTTTGCCATACTTCCTTAATACATATCTGAAACTGGCAACCAGTACCCTTCGAACTAATATTCCCACGCGTCTCCTTCGTAGGGTCTGGTTTATAAGACTTAACGATCCTACTGCTTCTGTCGCAATACATACAGAGGGCAGTAACAGGATGTAGTCCAACAGTATTCGGTTTTCATGCTCCTCTAACAATAAATAACTCACACTCCTGAGCGGTTGCTTTTGCAGCTAACTTCACACTTGCATAATGGATCTCATTCTCAAATTCCTGTGTGTAATCATGATCGGCCGGTAACCACTCTGTCATTTTTCCTACAATTACAATATAACACATCAATATTCCTATGAACCTAAACGCTAATTTCAAATCTTAACCGCTAAATTCAACTCCTAAACTCTAAATTCAATTCTTACACGCTAAATTCAACTCTTAAACGCTAAATTCAACTCCTAAACTTTAAATTTAACTCCTAAAATCGAATTTTTCCGACGAATTGCAACGAACAGACGGTGGGCCGAAAATTTCCGGGGGCCGGAACCTGGCCGGGCCGAAAATTTCCGGCGGCTGGAACCAGGCAGGGCTGACGGAATTGTGTGGCCGGAGCCAGGCTTAGCCGAAAACATTTTGTGGCGCAGCCTGGCTCCGGCCACCGATTTCCGTCAGCCCTGCCTGGTTCTGACCGCCGGAAATTTTCAGGCCTGGCCAGGTTCCGGCCGCCGAAAATTTTCGGCCCACCGTCTGTTCGTTGCAAATCGTCGGAAAAATTGTTCGAAACTACAAAAAATTAATGCACCTGCTTAGTGATGATTCATGGATGCGTGTTCGCAGTTTACGTCGAGGATGGGGCGATGGGCTTTCCAGATGATTTTCCAGCGACTTTTCCGGCGAGCGTTGATTTTTTCTGATTCAATACGTTTTCTGAAAGTTGGATATGTTGTAGATTGTGAAACTCTTTAACCAAAGATGTACATATATACTTTTTTTCTTCTTTTTGTTGGCGGCAAATAGCAAGCCCCTAAAAATAATAATGACGTTGAAACTATTACTAGTTCGATAAGTATGACTAAAAAAGTTAATAGCTATAACTCTCAAACAAACTCTTTGTCAAAAAAAAAAACTCTCAAACAAACAAAAAAACAAATACTAATGTACCTAAATGTCGGCAAAGATTGTTCCTGACAGCGGCAGTAAGAAGACCAGCGGACTGAAAGTTGACCGACTAACGAAAGTAGGAGGACGATGACAAACGACCAATGTCATTAAAAAAAAGGCAACATCTTCCCGGCGGGTATCACAAACGACAAACGTCAATTCTGATATCTTCTTCCTGATGGGTATCATAACCAGGGGCGGAGCCAGGATTGAAAGTTCGGGGGGGGGGGGGGGGGGGGGGGGGCGGATTTATTTAGTAAATTATCGTGAAAATCCAAAGATAAAAATAAATAAAACGACACATATTAATTAAAATAAAAAACTCAAAATATAAATAATTTAAAGTTCGCTAGTATGTTATACTCAAAATAAAATTTTATATTGTGAGCAAAAATTATCATGCATTTTAACATGTAATTGTTTTATATCTTGAATATGAATTTATGATTATAATATTGTTTTTAAAAAATTTTATACTGTGAGCAAAAATTATCATGCATTTTAACATGTAATTGTTTTATATCTTGAATATGAATTTATGATTATAATATTGTTTTTAAAAATTAATTAATTACATATCCAAAAACAATCTTTGAAAATATGAATGTAAAAGTTTAAGAACTTGACTGAATTTATTTGAAATTACAGGATTTATAAGACAATATAGAAAAATTAGAGGATTAAACTGGAAAAAAACTGCTAAAATAATAAAAGCAATGCTGGGAATAAGGATCGAACCTTGTAGCTAAAACTGCATAGCTTCTCCACTAGACTGAAAATCTATGGTGTTAAGAATATTTCACCCGGATTCTATTTATCTGTTAGATTGAGTTTATACGTAATTCCCGGAATTTCCTAGGACTTTATACGTAAGTTTCAAAATTCTGGGGGGGCCCCGCCCCTGATCATAACGAGAACATGCAAGTAGGGGCGGAGCTAGCACGTTGGTAGGGGACCATGCCCCCCCCCCCCCCCCCCAAGAGTTTAAAATTCGTGTATGTAGCATGTAGACAAACGTTGAATTATAGTTTAAGTGGTAAGTGTGCAAGCTTAAGTTCTCGTGAATGAGACGTTAGCCGTTCGAACTCACACTCCTGTATACTTTTTTGGAATGCCTTGTTCATACCTATTCTTCATTTGTAACCTGTATACTTTTTTTGGAATGTCTATTCATACCTATTTATCATTTATAAGTTCTCTAAATTGCAAACTCTTATGGTCGGTGGGAAGTCAACAGTTGATACTGTTTTTTTTATATTTATGAATGGCTTGTTAATCACTAATCTGGCCTCACTAATTTTTTGTTTGACATATATATAAGCTTAATTTTTATTTATATATCCAAAATATCATCACTGTTAAAAAATCAATTCTTCATTACATTTTCTTTTGTTAAATAAACTACATTTTCATAACAAGAAACAGAATACTCTAAACCATAAATATATTAGTGACTTGAGAGATTAAAAAAGTATATATTATTATTATAGTTTAAATATTCATTGAAATAAATTGGTTTATTTTTTAAATAAATATTACATTGAAATAAATATTCTTATATTGTTTTTGAAAATTGGTTCATTTTTTGAATGTTTTTCAAGAATTAACGGACGCATTTTATTATTATTATGTCACCATAAAACAAAGTTCGCCCCCCCCCCCCCCCCACTTTAAATCCTGGCTTCATCTCTGCATGCAAGGTAAGTAGATAAAAAAAAAGTTCTAGTATCTTCAACGTCAACTCCTACAACAGCCCAAGGTTTTTTGTAGCCTCCGTCGAGTTTTAGGGCTTACTTGGCGTTTGTAGAAGGAAGGGGAACGCGGCGACAAAAAAGAAAGGGAATGTTCGAAAGTCGCATCTAACTAACGGCTTTATTTGTTTTAGGGTTGACATTTAGTTTTCCTTCATCATGGAATTAAGCTAAATTTTAAATAAGGAAAATACATAATTGACCTGAATACCCTTAACTACTTTCTAACTAATAACTCCTTATTAACTAGAAGTCTAGAACTACCTGATTTACAAACCGCACCCCCCACCCATGCGGTTTGTGTGTCGTAATTATTTTCCGACATCAAACATGTTGCCATGCAGGTTGACAGACGTGGGGCTTCATGGCAGATGAAAATCGCACCCTCCCCATGCAGTTTTCATTCATGATTTTGCCTATAAAAAACAGCCTGGGAAACCTCTTCTCTTCACACCTCTCCTTCTCCCTTTTCAATTTTCTGTTGTAGCTCCCTACTTCTTTAGTGTTTTTGCAGTTAACGTTAACTCGTAAGTTTATTTTGTATTACTTTTTATTGTGATTTGTGATTTTTATGATATTAACTGAACTACGGTTTTTTTGCAGATGGCATTCCAAAAGTTCACGCTTGGGTTACGGTGGAATGGATACACGGAAGAGACCGGAAAGGGGTTCACCTACGTCGGTGGCAATTTTCAGAAAATAAAGGTCGCTACCAGACCGATGCTTGAAGACCTCTATCAAATGTGTACTAACGTTACTTGCATGGATGGCACGAGAAGAGTTGATCGTATGGTATACCGTTATCCAAACAGGGAAGGCGGGTCGTTGTGGCACGAGGAATATCTCATAACCACTCAGGATGAAGTAGATGTCATGCTCGAATTCTTGAGGTCCAACAATCTTTCCAAAGCCTAGATGTTCGTTTACACCGAGGCGGTCGTAGGTGTTGGAGGTCATTCTGGAGACGGTCAAACATCTGGTATCCATGGTGGAGGTAAATTATATGGAGATCATCCCTACCAAAGTTACCATGATCCTCATTCCTATTTTCAGTACCAAGAGCAAGGTGAAGGTCATCATTAATCTTTCCTGTCATATGAAGAAGAAGTTCAACCGGACCATGCCAGCCAACCCCAGTACAACTTTCAATCAGGCAGCGGTAGTTTTCACAACTACCATTATGGAGCTGATGAAGGTGCCTTTCATGAGCTGGATCAGATGGAAGATGCCCTGTCAGCACCAGTTAGTGACCCCTCCAATGAAGAAGGAGAGAACAACGTCAGTGCAGACAGCTCCGACCCTCTTGAAGGTGCTGATGATTCAGGACCAGAGTCAGACTCAGATAATGATGATGAGGTGGCTCATGACCGTGTACTAGTCCCCTACTACAATCACATTCCAGACGGCAATTGGATAGTCGACATCGACATGGAACCCCCAGAGGTTCCAGTATGGGGTCCACTCACTGGGTTTATGAAGGGCCAACAATTTGGCTCGAAGAAGGAGGTGCGGCACGCCATTGATACTGAAGCAATGACTCAGCATTTTGAATGGCAGACAACTCATTCAAACACGAAAAGGCTCATAGTCAGATGTCGTAATCATAACTAGGAATGCAATGTTAGGATTCGGGCCATCAACAGCGAGAGACACGGCCATTGGGTCATATCCTGTGCGGTGAACACACACACATGTGTGTCATCCATAACATCCCAAGGCCATCGACAGTTGAAATCCAGGGTGGTTGTTGCGGCTATCAAGCATCTAATTGAGCAAGATCCTGACCTGAAGGTGAAAGTCATAATCGCTGATATTGCAAGTCGTTATGGTTATATGATTAACTATAATAAGGTGTGGCATGGAAAGCAGAAAGCTCTAGCCGGTGTATTTGGTGATTGGGAAGAATCATATGCATTCCTTCCCTAGTTGATTTTGGCATCGGAGGCGTCTAACCCTGGCACTGTTTTCTCCCCTCGATAGCAATAAATTTAATTGTTTAGACGGAATATACTTACCAATGCACCATCGGCCGCACCCTCCGGAGTCACGTACCGAACCGATGTTTGTCGATATCTATCCATGTATGGGTCATGATACCTCATTCGACCCACATTTGTTGGAGTGACAATCTCCTGAAGTTGTCGGTTCTCCCATATCGTGATCATTGCCGCCAACTTCATGGGCCAATCGTGAGTACCTTGCCGACCATCTCGGTGGTGAAACGCCCTTTGACTCTCGGGGACCTCCAATGGAATGCAATGCTCCCGACCAAACTGACGGAGACATCGATCGGCAGGTGCCACTCCACGATCCCTAAACAAATGAGAGGGACCCTCGTGCACCATTGCCCGATATGACCGGGAAATTGTTGTAAATGCCAATGAACGATATTCGCCGGGTATGGATCAAAGATGATCTACAAAAATAAATGAGTCACTTAAATTAAACAAAATTAGAAAAATACATGTACTCCATGAAAAAAAGTTATAGCAATCCGAAGTATTCTAGTTATCTCTCCTTCCCAAAGTCGTTCTAGCCTCCTCCGATACTCTACCAACTTGTGTTGGGCAAGGTTGTCGCATGTTGAGGCTCCAACCCACCTTATTAATAAGACAATAATAAAACTACAATAAGCTAAAACATAAGGAAATTTGTGTTGTTAAAATCATGATGGGGTATGAGAAGTTTACCTACAACCATAAGCTTAGAGTCTTAGGGGATGATCGGGACCCCAATTCATGTCGGGACATTTTAGCGGTGCAATCCATGGCAGATGCTCCCAAGCCTAAAATTGGACGATGAACATTGCGCCGCCGACCTCCCTCACGGCTTTGAGAGATGCATTGCTCAAATGGTGATAGATATTAGCTAGGCAAGCGGATGCCCAGCTCAACTCCCCCATCTCATCCCAACTACCAAGGAGGATCCTAAGCCATCCACAGCTAATTAAATTGCACGATTTTTTGGAGAAGAACACTCCTCCTATCATGCCTATGAGATAGACACGAGCATATCTTTCTTTCTCTAACTCCGGACTTTCCTCAGTTAGGGGCACCCCATTTTTGGCATGATCGTGATGGTCCCTAAAATACTTCGTCAACCAAGTGATCGATACTTGTTGTTTCCTCAATGGTGGCAAGCGATCCGTCGCATCAACGCTCCCCTTGATTGGTACTTTCACCCCCCAAAACATTGTGGATGAAATGTTGCCAACCGGTCATACCGTCACGATCCTCGGGGGGATGATCACTCACACACACCGCTTTGTCGTCGATGGGCAGATGGGTTAGGATGGCGACGTCCTTTAGCGTGATGGTGCACTCTCCTTCGCGAAAGTTGAAACAATGTGTCTCCTTTCTCCATCTCTCCACCAATGCGGTGATTAGTTGGCGATCTACTTTTATGCCTACAAAATGCCTAATCGACTCCAAACGTGCCCTTTTGAGAAAGGGCAAGATAACTGGGTTCCATGAGAGCACATTGGTCGTACCCCCTGTAGCAGAGTATTTGTTGTGCCTCCTAACGAAAATTTCCACGTTATTTATGATATATTAGTAACCGTTTTTTCTTATAACTAAATTAATTAAAATTAATGATTTAATTTCGATCATAATTTTATTATAATTATATTATTAACAATCAAATTAAAATAATTGATGGTTTTTTCCAAGATATATACATATTATCATAAAACAAACATACTCGATTAATTGACATAAATAACATTCTAAATGAATAATAATTTGAAGAGATACATACATATTCAAACATTTTAAATTAATAAAATTCATTTTGTACACATAAACATAAATTGTATTGGTTGTTTGGTAAATAATTTAATCGTATTAGTTGTTTTAAATAATTTAATCGAATACAATGCAACATCGTTAGACTCTTAGAAGAGGTATACATCTTCTTAGAAACGCAGTCTTTTTGACAGAAAAAGGGGGGATCCGGGGATCTCTTAATATCCGATTTTCCCAGGAAATGGGAGGATCATGATAATCGCTTAAAACTCCATTTCCTTAGACGTGCGTCTATTTATAAAGAGTCGAAGTAAGTGGCGCTATATATTCGATTAAATTATTGAAAACAACCAATATGATTAATTTATTTCAAATATGTTTTATATTCCACTAAGTACATTAGCAAAATAAAAGAAAGACAAATGTTGAAGAATTGTATGTACCTCGTAAATCGTTCCAAACATCCCTTGAACGATGGTTGGGTTGGTCGTACAAGTCGGTTGGATCAATAGGTCCTTGATCAAAATAATAGCGTTGGTTGTATATATCCACGTCGTCTCCAACCTACGATAGAATAACAACAATCTTTAGTACATATAATAATTAAAAAGCTTATAAAGACAACAAAAATTGACTAGAATAATGAGTACGTACCGCTTGAAATTCATCATAATAAACTCTCTCTCCTTGGAATCACTTGTCCATTTTTTCGCGAAAGTCGGACAGAAATTCGGCGGGTTTTTAGGGAAAAACCAAAGAATTATTTTCTGATGGCAGATCGGACTTAGCCGCAACCAACATACCACTATTTCCTAGGCGTTTGGGAGGGGAGGGGATAGAGAGATAATTTTAGAGAGAGAGCGGAGAATGGGTTGTGGTGTGAAGAAATGAGGGAGGGGGTATTTATACTACTCAGACCGCACCCTCCAGGGGCGGTCTAGTTATTTTGCACTCAAAGAAACCTCACCCTCCCGATGTGTTCTCTGTTTCTCAAAGCGATGACTGCACCTGCCAGCTGCGGTCTTCGATCCATGGAGCGGATCGCTGAGGTGGTGTGCGGTCCGCCATTGGATCGCCGCCTTATCCAACGACCTTGAAGGCCGCTCCCCAAGAAACTCAAACCGCAGCTTCCTAGTGTGGTTCCTGACTGACGTGGCACAGACCGCATCTCCAAGGTGCGGTTTGATAAAAATGATGCTATTTTTATAATTATTATGAGTTGAGTGCTATTTTTTTAAAAAAAATTAAAAGATGCTATTATTAGAAAAATCCCACGACAAGCTGATGGCCGCAGCAAACAGTTGTACATTCCATTTGAATATCTGATTCTCATGCCAGTTTTCATATATATCTTGCTACGAGAAGCTGCTTAAACAACCAATTTATCGAGACATGTTCAAATTTCTGTTTCTAGAGCGGCAATGAGAAGAGCAGCAAAGAACATAAAAACGTCTTACATCTTCCAGTGAAAGAGCACACTTCTTTTACCTAGGGGACAGCCGAAACCATAAGACGAAAACACCACACAACACAAGAGAAGCAGATATAAAACTGTCCAAGTGTTCATAAAATTGATAACTCTCTCTGGGATGTGTATCCACAGAACGGCTTTCGCCTCCCCAGTCTCCACTAGGGGGATCTTCTAGTAGTATTCTTTTCCCGGTTGGTTTCTAAAAGGGATCTACCTAAAAGTAAATAGAGATCTGCGGGATGTCAATGTCGTTATCCTCGTCATCTTCACAAGCAACCACGACGTCAAAGTGGCGTCGGTAAGGAGGCAGCTCAGCACGCGCAACTTCCCGAGCGAGATCAACCATTTTCTTATCCATTCGGTCTCTGTGCCTCGGGAACATGCTGTTGTACAGCAGGCAGCTTCCGTAAGAGATACTGTAAGCGTTCAACCCCTTCTCCTGCAGCCACTGGAGAAGCTCCTTGAGAGTCGGATTGTTCTTCACAATCCATCTATCCCACACTGTCCAGCTCATCTCCTGATGCTTGATCACCTTTGGTGGAACCGGCTCTGCGATGGAGAAGAGAGGGAGGGCTAGATTGGCGAAGCTGTTTCTGTAGTCCTCCAGCTTGTGCTGTGCATCCAGAACCTTGTAAAGCTCCAGGCAGACGAGACCCGTTGCCATGGCGGTGGAGGTTGCAATTGCTGGTATGATTCTGCCGGCAATGAACTTGGCCTTGAGTTTGTCCACTTCTGGAATGCCATAGTTCCTTGCCCTCATGTTGGCCAGTCCAGCTATCAGGTCCATGTGATAATTTGTGTCATCATCCTACAAAGGCCAACAATTTCCAAATTTTTGACAAGGTCAGCAAGTCAACACAACATAGAAACAAGGAACCTTACAGGAGCAGCAACATCTAAGCAGGATGCCCCGGCCATATTCAGATCTCATATTCAAAAGGGATGTTTCACTACCATTATCATCTAGTGCACTGTATGTAATAACAAATATATAACGTGAGTGAAGTGAAATGCCATGGACAAGGATCCAATCGGAAATGTGCAAGCCGATTCCAAAATATAGCCCATTCCAAATGCAGCAAATGTGGAAACCAGAAGGTAGATCACCAACAAGTTTGAATTGATTGCATGAGAGCGAAGAATCTAACAGACCTTTTCAAATTGAATGGGAGCCATCTTGAATCCAGGCTCTAGCCGCTCCCTGCATGTTTCCAACTTCAAAACCAGCTCATCGATAGCTTTTGCATCATCGATTGATGAGGTAGGAACATTTGTTGCTTTCTCGTCTGTTTCAATCTTCACACCCTTCTTCGGCTCAAAATCTGGGACTATGACTCTGTTAATAGAGTCAGCTATCTTGGCCGGAGCCTTGAGCCAATCAGGCAGTGGAATCCCAAAGATCTCTGCACGTAAGATGGCTGCAGCCATGACAAAATGTAGGTGGCTCATATCATCAGTCGAGAACTGAAGAGGGCGAGGGAAACGCTTGGGAGCAGACCAGAACGGGGTTCCACTGCTTGTTAATGCATCTTCAGGAAAAGTAAACGTCAGCTGTTTCACACGGTTGACAAAGTAGTCCTCAAATCTGCAAGTTGAAACATACATGTAATTTAAGGTAGTTAGAAGAGATGTAAAACAATTAGTTTTGCTGAAATAAAATCCAATAGACAAACAGATTCGAATGTTTACTTCAGACGAGCCCAAGTGATGCAGTCCTGGAACTCTACGCATCGCTCCTTCTCAAGGCATTCAAGAACACGTTCCAAGTTGTCCTTTGCCTGGGCATCACCAGCATTTTTCATTGCAGAGGCATACTCTTTGGGAGCTGACAGGAAGGCATTTACCTCTGCAGGAGTCTTCTCAAGCAAACCCTCAAATTCAGAACGAGCCCATGTCAAGCAGTGGTCTATGTTGTGAGGGAATGAGTGAACAGTGCACATTGGGGCTTGCTTTTCAGGCGGGTCACGTGAGGCACCATAATTTTCTGTCAGATGTGGGATGACCATTTGAGTGTTGCACTTGGCACCTAGGGTTCCAGACTCAAGAAGTGGCTTCTGGAAGTACAAGCATCTACCATCAATGTAAAGCCTAGCATTCACATTGTCAAGGGCATTGATCACCACAGTCAGGTTCTCCCAGAATGTATCATCAAACACAGATTCAGTTTCAGGACTTGCACGGTTCTGCAGAGCTTCAATATTGAAATTAGGGTTTATCAGAGATGCAGCAGACGCAGCAACAGTTGATTTGGCTTGTCCAATGTTCCAATCTCGGAACAGGAATTGCCTGCTAAGGTTACTCTTTTCAATAACATCATCATCCGTAACTGTGAGCTTCCCTTGCTTCCCACATGAGACCCCCATCAAAGCTAAGTTCTTCAAAAACTCACAACCAAGGGCACCAGAGCCCACAATAAACACTTTCGCATCTTGAAGCTTCTTCTGAAGCTTTGCCCCAAAAACTGAAATTTGAGCATCATAACGACTGTTTAAGGGCTTCAAGTCATTGGGATCCAAGGGCTCAGTTGGAAGAGACTCAACCGAGTCGAAGTAAAAAAACTGTCCACATGACATGCAAAAGAGTGCAGGCAAGTCAGTATGTGTAACACTACATCACTAGAAAGAGACAGAAACTGCATTCAAGGATTATCTGAAGTTAGTACCAAGGCTTACCCTCAAGCAAGAAATATAACTTTTAAGAAGAGAAGGGGGTGAAATACATAAATTACCTGGAATAGTGGGTGGAATTTCCCAGAGCAAGCCTTAACAACTTCCTGTCCAACGATACCACCAAACATGGCAGCCATAGGATTCAGTACAGCTCTTGCACCAAAAGCAAAATGGCGAAGAACGTTTTTGTCGATTGCTTCAAGCTTCTCATCACCAGCATTATCATTGATACTATTAACCAATGATATGAATCTCTGGGCATCATCCTCTGACCCAGCAACTGGATAACGGCCCAACTCAACAACAAACTTATCCAGTGCCAGGAATGCCAAGTGCAAGAGAGGCGGACGATCAAACTTGGAGAAGTCGCTCAAAAGGAAATCCCCAGGTTGCTTGATTGCATCTCGCAAAGTCTTAAAGCTCAAAACCTTTGGTTGCTTCACTTGAGTGACAATGCCACCTTTGATATAGGTAGAATAATTTGTTGTGTCCTCCTCAATGTTAAATGAATACGGTCTGGCATTCTTAACCTTCCTTGGCTTTCCATCATTGAGTTCACTCATGCCATCGACCTCGGAGAAAACAACTAAATCACCATCTTGAAGCTCCACCCTCTCGTCATCAACACAAGCTATAAGGGCAGGGTTATCATTGCTGATAGAAGCAATAATGCCCGTATGGGGATCCTCGCCATCAACATCAAAAACAGTGAATTCAGGGCCGAAGTCACAGAACACACTACCAAAGAGGCCCCGGACTTCAGATTTGATAAAAGCAATGGGAGGTTGATGAGTGTGGCAGTAGTCATCAAATTCAGTTGCCTTGTCTAAGCTGAGATCAGTGAATACAACAGCCTGAAACCATAAACAAACCCCTTCTATTGGTAACAGCCTATATCTAATATTGGATATCAGCTCATGCACGAATATGCAACAGGAATGGCCTTGCGAATAAAGTATCCTCAGTTTAGTAAAATAACTGAAAGCATTTAATTCTCAAAATAATTCCAATCTAAGAGAAGCATCATCAAAAGGACACAAAGAACCATTACCTGAAAATCAGATAGTTGTTCCTTCTTGAGTGGGCCAGTTAAAGTGGAAATCAAAACGGAGTTGTTTAGTTCTTGTAGCTTCTGAATACAAGCAAGAGCCCTGTTCTTTCCAACATCTTGTTCTGCAAAGACGAAATTGCTAGACAAGTCCCACAACTCAACCACTCCTTCATCATGCAAGGTCACAGACTTGACTCCAGCAAGAGCCAGGTTCTTCGCTGCAAGAGACACCACAAAATTATTCAGTCAATGAGTTCTTATGGGCCCTAGATGATGGCAATAGTCAATGCAGCCAAAATCTCTATGTTTAACAGGTGTACAAGACCAATAATGTGGTACAACATCTTGATCAGCGCTAAACAGTTACAGATAAGATCAAAATCAGTAATCAGGCAAAGATTATAACAAAATTCAGTTCCCTAGGGCTTTAGCGACTCCATTTACTGGAATAACGGATAAATTAGCATGCCTTACTTACCAATCTCAGCGCCAAGTCCATTCATCCCGGAGATGAGGACATTGGAAGCAAACAGCCTTCGCATTGTCTCGCGGCCGTAGACGGCAAGCTGACGGCTGTGCAGATCCTCATCGATATCTTGCTGGTTTCCGTTTCCTAGAGTCATGATCGACGAGCTGGTGTTGCTGTGACTGCTGGCGTTGCCTGAGTTACTGCTGTTGGTGTTGACGTTGGCCGCGGTGGTGGCAGTTGCTGGAGATCCCGTGGCTGCCGCAGTTGTTTCGATGCAGTGCTTCTTGATGAGCGATTCGTTACAGATAGGTCTTCCTTCTCCTTCTACTGCAACCTCTCCTCCACCAGCTCTCTTCCGAGGAAGCATAAAGAAAGGTGGACTATTCACATAATTAATTTCCATCCAATCAACGACAGAATTATCTCACCAGTAGGAAAATTGAAGCTAAAAACACGCAGCTAACCATCAAAACAATTAATGCACCGATAGAAGAAACCCTAGAAGAAGAAGAATATAGAACTGGAACGCGAGAAGGCAGCTGGAAACAAACAAAAGTGTACGAAGCGGTTGATTTTCCTATAAATTTTTCCTCCGAGCTTTCTCGCCTATCAAACAGAGCAGCTAAGAGATTGCTCGGGATACCTTACTTGAGGAAATAAAAAGAGCTCCGATGACAGAGAGGCATCGAATATTATGCAGAAAAAGGGTGGAAATGAACATACCGAGAAGAGCGAGGAAGCAATCGGATCGGTCGAGAAGTAGTGAGAAAGAAGAAGGCTTACAGATTTGTGGGGCGATTGCTTTTAGGGTTTGGGAGGGAACGTGACCGGAGAAGATGAGGAGGTTCAGCTCGGTGGGTTCATTCTCGGCTTTTTGTAGAGGAAGAGAGTGAGAGAGAAGGAACCAAGGGTTGTGGGAGTGGAGACGGGGAAATGAGGCATAGACGGGTTGGGTCTTTTGGGGCTGGGAGCTGGGGCTGCCTCAACCGGCTCAACGTCAAGGGCTTTTTTTTTTCCAAATGCAAGCCCAGAGTGTTTAGGACACGCAACTCAATTACAAATATTGTTTGGTAGACATAGATTCATAGACACATAGACATAGTTATAATTAGAGGTATACACGAGTGGTCTGGATTTGGCTATTTTAATCATCCGATCCACGTATTCATGCAAAAAAAATTAAATCCTACGATTTGTTTCTAATTGGGCTGGGTCGAGTTGGCGATATTTTTAAGTAAAAACCCAACACAAAATATGTAATTATTTTACCAACTATGTTCTTACCTTTTTATTTGTGTTACTTTTTTATATTAAAAACAAAGGCTAAAGTGACATTTCACTCAAAAAGTAATATAACTTATTTAAATAACACAATAAATATCATAAAAACCAAACAATATAAACTACAATTCACCAATTTCCGTATATACATGTATATTATTATGCTTGCATTAATGACAATACATCTATTTAACTGACACCAATACCAAACGACTCCTACAAAAGCGGTAATTCGTATATAAGTGGATTCCTCATAAAAGAGTCTGATTTGTCATTACATGGGTTGCTTTGTTAAAATTCCGAGGAACAAAACGACACGATAGTGGCTCAAAAAGAGAGAAAAAGGCGTGAACTTCCTCCGAGACAGCCCTTGCTCGATAATGCGTAGCGTTCTTTGACAAAAAAAAAAATTGGTGATTGCATTTTGTGGAGGTCAGGGCCTCTTTGGTTTGGACTTGGCATACTCCCATTAACAAAAAATTTGAGAATTGGTTCTTGCGGGTGGAGTTGATGTTCTACTATGCGATTGTAAATTTAGAGATGGTAAATGAATTTGATTTATGAAGTGATGAATTCATGTAACTATATTTGGCAACAAGGGGTTAAGGAGGGTGCAATGCAAGTTGATGGATAAATTGTTGGGGGTGCAACTTGGTGGAGGGTGTTAGTGGAGGGGTAAATTTTTGTTTGAATGAAAAGGTAGGGGGTGCAAATAGAGTGAAAAGTAAGTAATTATATTATTATAAAATAGATTTATCAAATTTATAAAATATTATCACAAAATAGTCTAAATAAAAATTAATGTATACTAATAATTATATTATAATAAGAATAATTATACTTTAATAAAAATAATTATTATATAATAATGCTCAAATGATAATTAATTATAACAACACTAATAATCATTGGTCAAGCGACCTCGAAATTCGAAACCCAACTCGCAACTGGTCATCCTAAGTGGATTCTCGTGCCTACCTTCAAATTGAATATGGTCAAACGTAGTCAAACAAGTTCAAATCTGTAAGTTTTAACTATTTAGTCAAGTAAACTGAGTAAACTAAACCGGTCATCTCTATCTTTTCCACAAATGCTTCTTATCTTATCTCTAATTTCAATGCAAATTCGAGTCAACCAAGAGATATCGATTTGACTAGACGAACATTGACAAACTTGCTATCGAAGTCAAACAGTCAACCCCAAACAATGTTTACATTAATGATAGCTATAAGAAAAAGTTAATAATATGAATTATTATATAATTGTAATATAATTAAGAAAATCCTTCATTTCCTCCCTCCCCTTCCTTCCTTTCTTCCCTTGCACCCCAATTCGGAGGGTAAGCCCAAATAGTGAATTCTCACTCCCATTTGCACCTCTTCCCAAACATAGTGTACATATTCATGAATACAAGTGTATTCTAAATTAAAGATGAGAATTGATGTCATTTGGATTGGACCGTACCATATTGATATAATTTGCTCCGACCATATTTCAATTGGGCCGCACTTGCATGCTCGACTGCAATGTTATTAATGAAGTCAAACCAAACCGCATATATTAGCGATTTTGTACGGTTTAGATCATCACATATTTTACTGCAATCTGTTACCCTATGTTCACGAAAGAGGGAGAAATGTTTTTGGAGAAAGTGAAAATTTGAGGGTAGTGACATAATGATGGCAAACTGGTGTTCAAAAGCTCTTTACACGAAAGAGGGGGAGAAAATTGTGGAGGGGAAGGAAAATTTAGAGGGGTAAAAATTTGAGGATAGTGAAATACGAGAGAAAAATTACTTATTCAATCAGGTAAAATACCTTGGATACCACTTAAGTATAAGAATTGAGGGAGTTATACCACTTAAATAAGAATAGGGCATCGGAAACCACTAATGTCACTGAAATGTTCATCCATTTAAAATTCCGTCTATCTACCGTTAGTAAAGAATAAAATATTATTTTTGGTAAAAATAATACAAAAAGAAAAGAAATGGAAAAAAACCCGATATATATCTATCCTTCTCTGCCTCCGTCTCCAAACCCTCACCGCCGCGACGCCGCCCACCGCCAGTGCTGCAACTTTTCCACAAGAAGCATTGTTCCTCTCTTGTCCTAATATCCCCTTGCATTGAAACTTTGATCCATTCCCTCTCCATTCCATCTCTTTGGTACCCTAGCATTGAAGTTTGAAGCTTTAATCCACTCCCTCTACATTCCATCTCTTTGGCATCATTCTGTCTTGAACTTGTGGAAACATGAAGAATTACGAAAACATGAAGAAGCCTGATGTTCTTCATCTTCGCTCATCCTTTGGAGGTTCTATTTAGGAATTTTCCCTAGTTTGGGAAGATTGCATCTTGAATTCCACCTGCCAGATCGGGCTTTTGAATCCTGATTCCACCGAATCAACGCAGATCCAGGTTGTTCACGCCGATGGCTTTTCTCGCGGCGAAAACATAGGTCAGCCCACCTCCCTTAAATTCGAGGTTGTCGGGTTGTTTACGACTTCCGACGACTCCGCCCCGGCTAGGAACGACATTGACAGCTCCAGCTGCACTGTCGAGTTCACCGCTGCCGAGATCTGAAGCAGACCGAACCGTCGTCCGCCCATCGTGATTGAATTTTTCCATTTTTGTTTTTTATTTTTCCATTTTATTTTATAATATTATTATTTTTACCATAAAATAATATTTTATTCTTAACTATGGCAGATGGACGAAATTTTAAACGGATACACAATTCAGTGACGTTAGTGATACCCGACGCTCTATTCTTATATAAGTGATATAACTCCTCCAATTTTCATATTTAAGTGATATTGAAGGTATTTTACCCTATTCAATATTCTCTTCGGGGTCGTTTGGATTAGGTTTTTTTATGAGGGATTTTAATCACAATCTCTCATTGTGCAGGATTTTAAACATTTCTGCGTTTGGTAAACATGAAGGATTTTGCAATTAGGAATTTTAAAAACCTTCAAACGTGGGTTTTTGAAATAGCTGATCACCATCAGCTATTTACAAATCCCTCATTTTTATTTCATTTTTTTCCAAACCTTACCCCTTTGCCTGCTTCCATCTCCCCTGTACGAGACCAGCAACCTTCCTTTTCCTTTTCTTCTTCCGTCTCTCTCCCAATTGATCCCAACGTCGCCGACGTCTTCTTTCCGGCAAATCGAGGGGCTCCTCGTTCAACTTCAACCCTGCGACCCGTCTTCCTTTCTTATCTGTCCTCTATCTTAGCTTCTTCCTTCTTCCCTCTGCCGATGACAACGAGCAATAACAAGGACGATCTCGGAGAAGTCCAGTCGCCGTCGAAATTTGACCTTCCCCAGTCCCTACATCATCCCTTCCAAATCGCTAAGCCTCCCTTGTCTCGTTATCATACGCCTTCGACCTGCCCAGTTGCCTTTGACCTTCCCAGTTGACATGCAAGCCTCCTGCCGGCGATGACGAGTTCAATGAGTGTCGGGGATTTCACAATTTTTGGTTCAAGAAGACAGAAATTGGAATAAGAGGAAAGGGGGAAGAAGAACAGACCCATCGTAGAAGATAGGTTAGGAATTTGGGTAAAATTGTAATTGTAATTTTTTTATTAAAATCTCTCCTCTATTGCCAAACACGTTATTTTACCAAAATCCTACACTTAAATTACCAGGGTTTTTAATGAGAGATTTGAGCCTCAAATTACTCGTTTTAAAATCCTTGATCCAAACGACCCCTTCGAGATTTCGAGTGTTTTGCTTTCCCTCTCTTACCTTTTCGAGTCTGAAACATTCACTCTCCACTCCAGAATCCGCAGCTTACTCCACCAGAATCCAAGTCCCGAAACCGGCGGCGTTCTCGCAATCAAGGTCTACCCCGTCGGGAACTTGGATCACTCTACCAAAATTCTTTGAGCTTCTTGGCTTTAGGTTCGGGGAGCAGGAGCAAAGACATAAACCCTAAGTCAGCCAAAACCAGGGTACCTTCTTCGAGCTGCTGTGCATTTCCAGCAGAGATGGCGGGTTTACTTGGGGAAACCGATCTGGTGAAATTAATGTCGTTTAGCGACGATTTGGTGGCGGTGTTGAAGAAGCAAACCAGCATCGATTCCTTATCCCAGTGTCTTGACGAGTCGACAGCTCTTCGCACCTTTTCTGAGGCAGAATTCGACGAGGTTCACACCCAGCTCCAAGGTCCCCCTTTTCTCCCATAAAATATCTTGCCCAGTGAATTTTGAACTGTTGCCTTGCTCTGCTGTGCATTTCCCGATTCATGATTGGCAAAAGGAGCTACTTTCAGTATGTTTTGTATAATTTTTCTTCCTTCGGGCAAAAATCTAGGGAATTAATCCCTTGAGGCTGACTCGAATCTGGAAACCAATTTTGTGTTGACCCGAAGAGAACACTAATTCTTGTTCAGATTATGAGAAAAAGATTGAGGAATGCAAGCAGAAGACAGCAAAGGCAAAACTGGAGGTATGTGATGACGCGGAGATAGGCCTTCTACAGAAGGAGTTGGAAGCTGAATTAAACGAGGAACGTGCTTTACGAGAGGATCTCAGATAAGTGCATCTGTGGTTATATTGAATCGATGGTTGAGGTGTACGAAGCATTTGTGTTCCCTTCGATTGATTGGTTTTTATTTCTTATTCGGTCAAACACAGTGATCAACAATCAGATCAGCGGTTTAGAACGGCAAAGGGTTTCCATTGACGAGCAAATTCAGCTGAGAAAGAAACTGGATCGCGAAGAGTTGAGGGCACAGTGAGTAGTTGATAAGACTCCTATGATGTCATCTGTGAAAAATGCACTCTTTGATTTCTGTTTATCTCTTTACTCACCAGGAATTGAAGCATATTTTTGGTTTGACGTCTGCAGGAAGAAGCTTTCTATGTATGCTTCTGTTACGAATATCATTCCAGACTTGGACAACCGTTCCACAATCTCAGGCCGTATCCTTGTCTTTTGGAGCTAAAAGTATATGGCTTTGTTTCTTTTTTTGCCTTCAAAAACCTGTCTGATATGTTTTTGTAACATGCTTGGGAGTGGGTTTCCTTAATTCCAGCTGTAGATATAGTAGACCGGGATAAGAGGATGGTTGAGAAGTTTGAGCTCGACCCAACGGAATCAACTCCATTTGAAACTTGTGAGAGCATTTGGAAGTTGATAAATCACAGATAGGCAATCGAACATCCATCGGTTCCTTCAGAGCCCTCCGATCTGTTTCCTGCTGATCTGGTTCCAGAGAGATTGTGTATGTGTTACTAACACCTTTCCTGTACCAAATTATGTTATTGTAGTTATTAGTTCGAAAGAACCAATGATCATGAAACCTGCAATTCTTAACGTATGTGTAATATCCCAGGGTCCTTCCCCGCTCCCCTCTTTTCACTTATATGTTGCTTTGTGATCAGCTATTTTCAGAAAAGCTTCATCTCATTGTCTCTTTCGTTCTGTAATATCAGTGTTAAGTTTGAGTACGATGCAGTAAAGATTCAGTTAGGGTTGGTTTGGTGTCCATGTTATGTTTGTACTTTGTACTTGAGAAGACATTGTAAGAGTGTGTGCAATGTCATGTAGACTTCAAATACATGGTTTTTGTACCAGATTCATTCCAGAAAAACAATGGATTGTTAGAAACTCACAGGTAATGGTCCCGACTGGTTGTTGCATAACGACATAATTGATCTAGTTTAATAATCTCAACCCATTTGCATTCATCCAATTCTGAAATGGCAATCATCCAAGGTTGCCTGGGTTGTATATAAGTGATTGGTTGCAAGGGATTGGATGGTTTTGTTTCCCCCCTTTGGTTGTAAGCTGGTTGCCCCTAGTGGGAAATCTGCAGGTGGTTACTTGCTGGGGTAACCTGTATTTTTCTCCTGCCTTTTTTTGTTTCTCTTTTTCTTAAACTCAATAAAAATTATATCGCCATTAAAAAAAAAATCTCAACCCACAATTGAAATCTTCTAGCTCACAAAGGTTGTTACTTTTCTGGGCTGATAGAAACCTCACAAGGCTAAGCAAACTCCTCCTTCTTCACTTGATGATGTCGAACATATAAGGTAGCCTCGGCAGACTGCACAGCAGCCATCAAACACCATTATTATTGCAAGCTACAAACGCCTGTCATTTGGTAATTAGGTGGGGTTGTTCACCGCGACGGCAATTATGCAGGCATGTATTCTGTTGAGCACACATTCATCTTCACCGTCTTGACATATGATTGTGGAGCCGACGGCATTGGCATTGCCCCAACGCACGAGCTTGAGATTGACGATGTTGATGATATCGGAACCCAGGGCTTGAGCTAGAGGGTGGACGATGAAGTCACGGCAGTAGGGGGGCAACCTGTCTCGTAATACAGAGTCAAGTTGACTTTACCAGAGTCGTAAGATTGAGCTGTTGGAGAGAGGAAGAGCAGAGAGAAGAATAGGAGGAGCAATGGTGGAGAAGCCATCGCTTGTATACCGATATGAATCGTGCATGAAAGCATGGGGGTGTAATATTGTAAGGGCGTTGACAGAGAGTAAATGCAGTAAGAGTGAGTGGTTGATGAATGATAATGAGCTGCTGGTACCTGCTTCCTTTAAAGGTGGTAGTTGTCGTGGAAACAATCCTTCAAAATTTGGGTGTTGTTTGTGTTGCTCAACGTTGCACTTTTTGCAAGTGAAAATATAGAGCACGGGCCATTTATCTTGCTTGAGAAATAGCGCACGGGGCATTAATGGATGCAGATTAGAGTGCCATAAAATCTCATGGAAATGGCTATAAATAGGGCTGGCTATTTGGTCTGGATTTTTTGGTTTTACCCTAAATCGGACCGTATAACTTGAACCGAGACCGGACCGGAACCGGATAGTAAACAATCCAATCCAATTTTTGGGCTTAGATTTGAGGTAAAAAACGTTTGGGACCGGATAAAAAACTAGATAAAGACCGGATAAGAGAGCTCAACACCCAAAACTTAAGGGTAATTAGCATAAACGGTCACAAACCTTTGCACTTAGTACAAAACTTAACCAACTCCTCGTCCTTTCAGGCCTTAGGCCACTTAAATCCCCACAAGCTCAATATAAAATCAAGACCGAATTGGGACCATACCGGATCAAAACCGGACTGTATCCAATCCAATCTTTGGTCCTTATATTTTCAAAAAGACCGGACTGGACCGGATCAATTTGGGTCAATTTAACCGGATCGGACCGTATAGCCACCCCTAGCTATAAATAGACTCCCTCAGTTACCATTTCAAGATACATCTTTACAGGGGTGTTACTCTGACAACACAAGTCAGAGCCATCAGCAGCTTGATGACCAAAATGGTGTCATAGGCGCCATTTTCCTCAAAAGGCAAAAACAACACAAAATCAGGGCAGTTTCCCTATGAAAATCATTCAAAGCAACCTAAATCATGCCAAGGCTCATGTTTAATAAATATTAACCCATATTAGCATAAAGTAGATCACAATGTGTCCTAACTATGATGATTTTAGCACAAAAACGCCTAAATAATGGGAGGGTAAGTAGTGGCAAATTTAGGTGTTATCACTTTGGTCCCTTTCAATAATATGAAATGGATGGTTAAAGGAGCATTGATGAAGTTGTGAAGGGAGAACAAAAAGAAGAAATTGAGGAAGGTTAAGAGCTTGGTCTTCAACAAGGGGGAGACATCATTGAAGAAGAAAGAAGGGAGGTTGAAGAGGTTGATGGATGCCTAGGGTTTATCAAGTTGTTGGGCATGAAGATGTCATTGCCTATGAGCAACAAATGACACCTAAACTTGATAAACCCCTTTCAATGGGTCCATTTGCCAATTCTCTTTTCCAAACTAAGCCATTCCATCATCATCTCTCTTGTTGGATGCAATGGTAGTCAATGTGTGTTGAATTATATGGTTTGAGGCCAAGATAAAAAAGAAGGGACCTCGAAGATGAAACCTCAATCACAATCAAGTCAGTGAATCATCATCAATTATCACACCAAATGCTCAGTACTAGAGACTTCACATCACCAAGAGAACCTCTATCTCAGTGAGGTTTTGAGATGAAGCAAGGTCCAAA
The DNA here is from genome assembly GCA_946122785.1 of Linum tenue. Lineage (NCBI taxonomy): Eukaryota > Viridiplantae > Streptophyta > Magnoliopsida > Malpighiales > Linaceae > Linum > Linum tenue. Next base: position 19,227,862 of record CAMGYJ010000009.1, read on the forward strand.
GCAATTGTCTAACTTATGAAGGTAAAAAAGCTCTTGTTGGGAGGCAATCCACCCCTGTTTGATTTCTTTCCCTTTTAACATTTATGTTTCCAACATTAGTAGTATATAAATATCTCGTGGATGTGTCTCTCCTATCACTGTGTGTTTGACCTCACTTAATGAGATTGAACAAACCTTCAATAGACCTTCCTTTACTTTATTCACGGGTTATACATAATGGTAAACTTGTTTGCTTTCACTTCTACCTTGTCCTATGCACAATGGGGACAAAGTGAGATTTAAGCGTGTGAGTGTTTAGTATACTTGTTTACAAATGCTTGCATGTCGTTTTTGTGCATGTGATTTGATTATTTTGAATGAAAAGTATGTACGATTTCCTTGTGTGGTGATGGTGAAAGATTATGATTCCATGTTTAATGATTGCTCAGAGCCTTGTATGTATTCCCAAAATTTTCAAATTTAAAGGCTCCAAGAAACCTCTTCGCTTCAAATGTGCTTAATTGCTTTGGATCTACCTCTTTTGATTGCTTGTGTGTGAGGTGATGAGGAGGGTGTAGTGCTATGGATGAATCAATTTTAAGTTTGATTGGATTAATATTATAATGTATATAGAGGAATGTGCATGACTAGTGCTTGTAGGTAGGTGTTTATATGTGCAAACTTGGATTCTTAAGTCTAGGTCAATTGAATGAGGCTCGGTTCTACGCTTTCCCACAACCAAAGTTTAAATAAATCAAATAAAGTGGGTTTTAGCTTTTTAAAGTTTACGCGTGCGACACTAATCTGTGATGAGGGAAGGTGGAGTAGACGATCTTAACGAGTTCCCTATCTGTTTGAATAAAAGGCAACGTGTATACAACTTTCTCTGAAGTAGTTTGTCAAAGATGACTTTTGATTGCATGTCTTGTTTGAGGGTGATGTGCTTGGGACCCTGCTGATAGTCGGGTGTAAACCATTAAAAGGTTGGATATCCCTATGTAGTGGTCCGTCCACACAGGCCAAGGTATGGGTAGGGAAAATCCCCCTTTACTCAATGGAATGGATAGCGCTTATCCTCTTTCAACAAAAATTTAAGAAAAGAAAGCTGTCTTTATTGAAGTGAAGAGGCAAAATAAAGCAAAAATGCATAGGACCTCTACTTGTCGTGTCTGAAACACCAAACATAAAAGTTTTTAAGTTGCTACAACCCTAAAGATTGTTTAGAAATTGTGAAAAGAAACCTTCAAGAGCTTTCATTCGGTCTACCTACATTGAGAATCCACTTGGGCACCGTATGCCGTCTACCCTCGCTTGAGTGCATTGTATTTCGAGCTTGATAGAATAAGACTCACCAATTGAGAAGTTGTCGCATCAAAAGTTGCTACGAAGTTGACAATAGCTGACTCCCGACGATTAACCTTGCATACGAATGGTTAAGAAAGGTAGATTTGCACTATCGGAGTGCATCTTTGCTTAACAACAAGCAAACCGTAAGTGTGGGAGAAAATTGATAACACCTAACATAGGTGTTATTAACCCTTCATTTCCTTGGTGTTTGAATGCCATAATCATTGTACTTCAGCCATTTTGGGGTTGATAATGTTCTATATTTGACCAAATGTCGACATCTTAGTATTTAGTATGATGTTTACTGATCTTTTGCCATTTGGCTCGTAACATTTTTATTCTCAGCCTATTCTAGGCTAGGTTGTCTTTTCTTTCCTAATCTAGGTCCTAGAATAATAATAAATATGAACTATATCAAGTTTTGTGGCAATTGAAAGTTGTTTAAAGAATGAAAAGATAAAGAGAAGAAGACCTAGCGTCAAGCCATGGTTAGATTCACGATCGTAGCTAAGTTCACGGCCAATGTTCATGGTCGTGACTTCCCATTACAAAAGCAGGAGAAAACCTAAGTACTTGGGGCTGTTTTGGAGGATAGGGAGGCCTCCTAGAGAATAGAGGCATTTGAGATGTAGAGTAAGAGTAACAACTTTAGAGAGATTTTGGATGATTTCTTCCTCATCCTAACCCCAAATCCTCCCAAGATTCAAGTAGGGTGTCCAAGTCAAGAAGAAGAAGATAGATCTAGCTCAAGCTTGGTGTTATTTTCCATTTTATATTCTTTTTATTTTTCTCTCTTTCTCCCAATGAACTAAACATTTATGTTGGTTAGAGATAGTGCTCAAGTAGATGTTTGCTCGGTATGTTGTTGTATGGATTAAATTATGTTGATTCTCCTTCAACCACCTATCTATGATTTCTTGATGCATGATTCTTGGGTGTTATTTATGTGACGTGAGTTTTCCCAGTTTCTAGGGCTTGACCACCATAGGTGTGGGGGATTTTGTGGGTGACTATATCATAGATTCACATGACTGTCTCATACCCTCTGTCTATCAAGTGATTGCATGAATTGAAATTCAAGTTGGGTACAATTAGATCTTGGAGATTGATCAGGTTATCGTGCCCCAATCTCTAAGGTTCGGGCCATCATTAGATAGATGAGGATTGGATATGTGAGAAAATCAAGAAATTACATGATCCTTTCATACCGAGGTTAGCTCATGAAGGGTGAGATATTTTATCTAGTGGAATCCTAACCTAAACGCTTCACCAAGGTAGTTGGGGTTGTGAGAATTCAAAGTCAAGTCTCTACTTAGTTTATAGGAGCTATAATTACATGATCATTGAGTTAGAGCTTATTCAATATATTTTCTTGGACTGAATGATGAATCAATCCAATTCCTCATGACATGAACCCCTTGCAAGCATTGAATAGTAGTTTAAAGTCTAGCCAACACTATCTCTTCTCTTACGATCTCCCTCGTAGTTAGTTTTATTTTTGTCCCTTTGTTAGTTTAGTTCACACTTAATGCCCTTCATAATTGTTTGGCTAGATAGTAGATTGAGGATAGAGTAGTAGCAAACATAGAGTTCCTGAGGAATACGACGTTGTCACCATTATACTACTTCTCCAATTTAGGGTGCACTTATCCTAGGTTGGGATAGTTAGTACTGTCGACAAACCGAGGTATAAATTATAAAGTTTGATTCTGACACATCATGAACAATATCTGATCTCATTTTAGGTTAGTACCCTTGATAACACCTAAATTAGTGTTATTTAACCCTCATATCAAGTTTTGTTTCGTGCCACTTCATGTGTTTAATTGCTTGAACATCGCCGATTACATCCCTATTTCGTTCCTATGTGAATTCGATGTGATTTTTAGGGTGTATTAAACAATATATGCGAATTAGGTACAAAACAAGGTCACAACTGTAGAAAAGGGGCAGGAAGCTGAAGATCATGGCCTGGAAGCTAAAGATCACGACCGGGAAGATAGCCTGCGAACGCAAGCTAAAGCTCGCGGCCTGGAAGCCCCAAATCGTGGCCGCGAATTAGAGGGCTCAGTGCGCGAACTTCGCGATGAAGGAGGCAAGGAGAAACATAGAGTTTCCTTAGTCAAATCCCCGCCACAACGTTATCAGACCGAGAGTAAGTTTGCGGCCACGACTAGTGGATCGTGATCGCGAAGTCACCCCGCTATCTCCTCATTTCCGAAGGCCATGACGACACCCTTCCAAGATCGCGTCTCACTTTCGAAGATCATGACTGCAATCTCTGTGCTTCTAGCCGCGAACTTCTCCGTCCTTAGATTGCCTATAAATAGAAGACCCCTTTCCCCTTTTAGATGAGCTGATTTTGAGAGAAATTTTTGGTTTTAGAGAGAGAGAAGAGAGAGCATATGAAGGAAGGAGAGGGAGCTAGAAGAGAGGGAGCATTTTCCTCAACCCAAGTCTTTTTCAATTTCTTCTATGTTTCTTCTTCCCTCCTTTATGGATTAGTCCTCTAAGGTACTAGGAGTTCTAAATATCAAACTCTAGTTTTAGGGTTTATTATATATGTACGAATATTTTAGGTTTGAATGAGTGAATGTGTTTACCTAGTTGATTCTATTGCTATTCTATTCTATCCTTGATTGTGTTTGGGTAAATCGCCCTAATCTTCTCTATTAGCCTACTTTATGCTTCTACGATGGGTATGGAGTTCTAGGGTTAGACGGGTATGCGCCATCAAGCAAATCGAGATAGATGTATGAATAGGGACCTATGGTGGTCGAGGCGACCGAACCCCTGCCGTAGGTTATCCTTCCTAGATAGAACTCGGGATAAAACCTCAGTGTTGACGGTGGATAGTGTCTATTGGAATGATCCATGAGCTTAATGCCCCAGATACGATAGCCTAGATCGAGATGACTCTATATGGGTTTAGGGGAGGCGTACTCGGAGGCGTATGGATAGCCACAAAAGGCCACAGAAAAGAGCTCACTCACCACATTCGATAACCTTAAGTATTTATGCAGGCATCATAACCCTAAGCTAGGGGGAAGGCTTCGCTCCTATGATTTTGGCCCACTTTTTTAATTCTCGTTTTCCCAAAACACATAAGGTAATCGCTCGTCTCTAGCGGTTGTGGACTCTCACATTTGTGCATTTTTTATTCGGGTAGTACGATATTCTGTGTCGTCTTCAATGTCTTCTCCTTCAGATTTATCAGACATCAATTCATCCCCTACTAAGATTATTTATAGGAGAGTATAGTCAAGGATCGAATCCGTATAAGATATCTTAATTGTCTCTAGTCTCAGATTCGTCAGTATGGGTGTTTCTTCCTCAATTCCTTGTTGTTCATTGTTATTGGAGCAGAAGAATGGGCCTACTTCGCAGCCCACATTGACCCATGAAGCCCGACGTCAATACCCTCAACCCGAATCCTATGCAAACTCGCATGTCTTCGCTGCGTGCATGGCTTGCGTGTTAGAGGAGGATGGCATATATCTAATGTAATCCTAGCTACTAGTGAAGCTTAAGCTGCCCACCCCTACTCACAAGAAGCTTAAGCTGCGTACAATGATTCTCACACCGAATCGGATCTAACTGTTTTTCTTTCAATTCGACTTTGGTTCCTGAATTTGGGACATTTTCGGTTTTGGTTCGGTCCAGACCAAAACCGTAAAATCAAGATAATGACCAGACCGAATCGTAATTAAATTAATTTCCTATTTTATTAGGCTCTGAGAAGGCAAGTCGACTTGGAGTTGAAAACCCTAGTACCCTACAGGACATTTAACTACCTATAAATATGATTGAATTTCCCTGACTTTGACTCGCCGCTCCGCTCCCATAGTCCTACCCACAAATCAGAGTTCTCATCCGCGTTGCTTTGATCAAGAGAGTTGCTTACTTTATCTACACACTATGAACCAGGTATTTATATTGTGTTCTATTTTCTTGTTTAATGTTTCAAATATGGAGAAGATGCGAATAAATGACACCACAGTGTCTTCTGCCAAATCTGACAACACCACTGCAAATTAGCAAGGTTAAGAATCATTTGGTTTATTGCACTAGTTCTTGGAGTAAGTGTCACTTTGTTAAACTCATTTCTAATGCCTTATAGGAAATTCCTACAATACCTTGAAGTTACTGTAACTTGATGCTTTTGACCTGCTATGACAGGTTTCACAAGTCGCATTACGTAAAATACAATAGGCATTACGTAAAGGTTACGTAATGTGTGTTTATCTTACGTAATAGTTGAAAAATGTCATTACGAAAACTTTACGTAATAGACACTCATTTTACATAATGAATATTAACCTTTCGTTACGTAATCTATTAAATCATTACGAAAGATTACGTAACGCTTCTAATTTAACTGTTACGTAAGAAATAACTATCGTTATGTAACCTTTACGTAATAGATGCATACTTTACGTAACAGTTGTAAAGTGTCATTACGGAAGCCTTACGTAATGGACGGTCCTTTTACGTAATGATTCTAATGAATATAATCAAGTTACGTAATGTGGTAAGTCATTACGAACGTCTTACGTAACACTTCAAATTTAACTGTTACGTAAGAAATAATCTTCGTTACGTAACATTTACGTAATGAGCATGTATTTTATGTAACAGTTGTAAAATGTAATTACGAAAGCCTTATGTAATAGACGATGCTTTTACGTAATGAATATTAACATAGCGTTACGTAAAATGGTAAGTCGTTACAGAAACCTTCCGTAACGCTTCTAGTTTAACTGTTACGTAAGACTAACAAGCATTACATAATTGTTACATAATAAACATTAGATTTAAGTAATGTGACCTATAAAACCTGCTATAGCATGTCAAAAAGTTCAAGTTATAGTAACTTTAAGGCATGGTAGGAGGTCCCTGCCTTATATCATGTGCTTATATTGCAGAAGAAAGCCTTTCTAATGAACAGTGAAAATTCTGGAGATTGGGAGGTCCAACGTGCACTCTGGAAATGAAAATGGAAGATTAGAGAGGCAATTAGTTAGACTATCTTTGAGATTGAATAAAAAGACTTTTGTCTTTTAGTTAAGTAGTTTAGCTTTTTGCATAATATTTTGGAACATGTGGGTTTTAAGAATTGTGGAGTATTTAAATTGGGATAAGTTGATTCCTTCTTTTTATGTAGTTACATTTTTTAATTCTTGTGTTGTCCTTTCAGAGTGATTTTATTCGAATGAAAGATTAGTCGGTCCAATGGGATGGTCCAGACCGAATGGAGCTATATATGGTTTGATCCAGACCGAATTGAAGTAATAACGATTCGACTTTGGTCCTTGATTTAGAAGAAATTTTGGTCCGGTCCGGTCTTGGACCGAATCGACCGATGCTCACCCCTACTTGTGAGCTCATAAACTAATAACATTAGTAGCTAGAGAGGTTCTCACTCTCCCGTGGATTAGTCCCGACTCGTCGGTGATACCACGTTAAATCGTGTCTTTTCATTATTTTACAGTTGTGGCTCATCTCTTCGTATTAGGCTTTCGTAGTCACGACTGCGAACTCCTTTTCTCCTTAGCTAGAGAAACCTTCATTGATGCTTGCTGAAGCTTTCTTGCTATGTTGGAGCAGGGAAGATAAAGAGGATCCGTACGGTAACTTAAGGTTGCGATTGGCCTCTGATGTCGAAGGCTCAGCCCAACAGTCATCACAGACAGCTTGTTTGGATTGACCAAAAAGTAAGGAATTGGAATTCAGTTTCCAATTCCATTTTTCATATATTATGTTTGGAATAATAAAAATGTTGAGAATTGAATTCCATTGGGTCTAAAATTTGGAAATTACAATTCCTATCAAATTTGATAGGAATTGAGAGAATGAAGATGGAATTAGTGTGACCCATCAATACTTTTTATTATTTTATTGACCCATTATCATTTTACTCTCTTTCTCTCTCATTCATATTTCATTTTCCAAAATAAAACAAACATATTACATTATTTATTATGGTTAAAAGTGCAATTCATTTCCATAATTGTAGGAATTATACCAAACACTAGAATTGGAAATGGAATTCTATAAAAATAAAAAATGAAAATGATAATTGTAGGAATTATACCAAACACT